>JAVQJW010285267.1:0-12141 GCA_036025195.1 Hypseleotris klunzingeri
AATTTCAATCCAATATGGCCGACTTCCTGTTTGTTGTAGGGCGGGGCCATAATATTATTTTATGTTCGCCACGATGTGGAGAATCACCGTACCAAGTTTCATTGCTCTGTGACAAAGTAAAGGTGTCCAGAGTCCCATAGGGGTCATCAACATGGGGGCGCTATAGAGGCATTTTTTATCCGACCGTGATAATTTGCATAGGTCCAATAAATAGACCCTAGCCCAGATCACTGTGCCAAACTTCATGTGATTTGGTTGATGTTCACTAGGATTAATGACTTAATTAAAGTTCTCCAAGGAATTATTAGTTAATTAATCAATTATTATTTATCATAGAGGCACCAAAGTCGACATATTTCAGCGTCTTCATTATTTGTAACTGCCCAGAAAGTTTCATCCAAATCCGTGCAGTAGTTTTTGCGTAATCTTGATCACAGACACGCACGCACGCATGCACACACACACGCCAACGGAGGCAATCACATAACCTCCTGGCGTCGGTAATAAATGTAGCTGTGTGTGTTACCTGAAGGGTTTGCTGTCGGGGTCTGTGTCTTTAAAGCCCATCTCCTCCAGTTTGCAGCGGCGGTACAGCTCATAGTGACGGGTGTGTGTCTGCTCTCGCAGGTCCTCCATGTTCACTCGGATGAGCATCTCCCGGAGTTTAACAAAGTCACAGTGATTCTCATTCTCCACTGTCAAACACAAACAGCACACAATATGTTTCATTAGACAAATGTATTACAAATAAAAAGCTATTAATGATAGCTTTGTGTTAGTTATTCATTACATCGGTTAGTAGAGTCTACCCCAGGGTCAATGCCATGTGACCAGCCTGATGTAACACTTCTGGTCATGTGACACTTACACAGTTTTGAATAAACTGACCTAATTTCAAATAAGGCCTTGAGTTAATAATTTCACAGTGAAAAGCATTTGGGCAGTGTTCTCCAGTTTAGCTGGGATATAATTCAAATGTTGGAACAATGACTTTGAGCTTTGGGCTAGGGTAACTGGACACCCCCCACACAATCAATAAAACAGAAAGCTTTACAAAGGCTCACTTTGCAGTTTCTACTAGTTAATACTGCAAACCGACTAACCTGACACTGACGGACCATCATTGCTTCATTAAAAAAAAACAGCACTAAATCAATTCCGTGATCATATACTATATATATTTTTAATTTAACAGCTAAAAGCTGCTGCTGTCACCTGAGAGGCTGATAGCTGTGGTTACATAACAGGTCATCTAGTTTTCGGCTGCTGCCTCAGGATGAATGTAAGTGGAGCAGTTCTGGGCAAAGAGTAGGCTCCAGTTTTTGTTTGTGTGGTTTACCTTGCACAGTCCCCCAGGGGTACTGCCGGGCCTTCACCATCTTGTTCCCAATCTTCACCTCCTCTGTGCTCCCCACCACAGCAAAGGGCAAATGGCTCTGCACACATGTACAACACACTTAGATTAGTTGTGACCAGGTAATTTAGGACAAATGAGAACTAAATTATAAATGTTAATGGTTTATACAAACATCTCGCATTTATCTGTCAGTGAATACAATCTCTGTTAAAATGTAATTCTAGTGTGACATATAAATGGCTAAAGTAGTTGGTTATGGTACTTACTAAAACACTTACGTTCATGGTGGAGTTGATCTCTGCCACAGTCTCGTCGTCGGTGGGAAACTGGTAGATCTGAACTCCGTTGCTGACCAGCTCACTGGTGATTTTGATTTTAAACTTGGCCAGCTCACTCTTAGAAATAGCGTCTGACTTGGCAATGATAGGAACTATATTAACCTTAAACAGAAGAAAGAGACAATCACTAGCCATTTTTTCCATACAAAACTGCAGTAAACTTGCTTTTTGTTGACTGCTTTTAATGTCTAATATCTACTTGTTTGTTTTTGTTTGTTTCTATTTATTTTAACTTTTGTACAGCGTCTTTGAGTGTCATGAAAAGCGCTTTATAAATAAAATGTATTATTATTATTATTATTATTATTATTATTGACTCAAATATTTCACTATATGATATGATATGACTATATATATGACAAGCATGACAGACAATAAAAAATAAATACATACCGTACTACAATATTTTCTTCCAAAATGTATATATACATTTAAAAATGGTCTAAGTGCCCCATAGGTATATGGTTAAACTGTGGGTCATACTGTTGAGTCTGCCTCAGGGCACAGCTGCAATGGTAAACATGAAGCCTGATTGTACAAAAGACTGTGAAGATACGCTGCAGAGGAAAGGACCAGGCAGGCAGCAGCTGAGCTGACTGCATTTTACACATGACCTACACCAACGCATTACAGGACCAGGGCCAATTTGCATACAGACAGATGGCCTAAAAGCATTCTGGGTAGAGTCAATGTGGTGTCTGTATATTTAGATGTTCTTTAACATCATCCTGCTGCAGCTGTTTTTAAAAGACAGTAAAGACTGAATGTGACAGCTATAAAATAATTGAAAGCATGTTTGTAAGACTATTAAACTGTACTGTTAATAAAGCAGAATGTAAGACTGTATTATCTTTAGGCGCAATGGGGCTCACCTTACTGTCCAGTTTCTTCATCGTAACCAAGTCCAGAGACTTGAGAGAGTGTCCAGTTGGAGCGATGAAGTACAGGCAGGCGTGGATACGGGTGTCGTGGTAATTGTGCAGCGTCCTCTTAATTTTCAGCTCTTCTTGAAGGTACGCTTCAAACTGAGCATCTATAAACTCCACAATGGGCTTGTAGCTGTCCAAAAGAAGACGTTATAATTACCATCAGATAGGTAATAAATATACTGTCCTAAACCCTGATGTTACCTGTCTTCTTTGTTGATCTGGTCTCCAAAACCCACTGTATTGACCATGGTGAGTTTCAGGCGCACATTGCTCTCCTGCAGTTCGTAGGTGTTTGACTTGAGGGTGACCCCTGGCTGGTTGTGCTGAGTGGGATCTCCTTCAAACTTGGTGTTAAACAATGTGTCCATGAGAGTCGATTTCCCTAAACCAGTCTCACCTAAGAAACAAAGACGACACGTGTTTGGACAGTACTTAGTGCAATCAAACTGTCCTGCTTTAGCTACTAATAAAACTATTTCAATAAAACTATCTTTGATCAATCTCTTATTCAGCTGAACAGAATAAAACACAAATAATGCTAATTAGATTAAACAAACAAATCATATAATTTTTCAAAGACTACGTAAAAAGAGCAAAAATAACCCCATTACTGTAAGGGGCTGTCAGATGACTCAGTTACAAAGCTTGCTCTGTATGATATGCTATTTTTACACATTACAGCCTGTTGGCCCATTTTTGTACGATATCATCAAATGTCCATGTGTCCCTTAAAGACACAAAGTCAGGACAGAACAGGTCTTGTATTACAGTCCTGCTCATCGTTAATAAATATAAAAATGGCACTTCCTTTATAGCAACCCTTTAGCTGTTCACAGGGACAATGGCATTATTTATTATATCACACTTCACAAAATCGCTTGCCCACTGCATGTGCTAAAGTGATGCAGCCCAGATACCTAAAATGGTAAAAATACAATGTTTTATCAGAGTATACATTATTTAACCACAATTAAACAGGAAAAGACAGATGAGCCTTGAGGTCAGTCATCTGATACGTTCTCTGCACAGACTGTATCTCATGACTGTCTCTGAAGTTGTCTTATGACCTGGACGTATTTCATGGATGATAGACTGACCGACACAGAGGATGTTGAAGCAGAAGCCGTGGTTCACAGACTTGTTGACCAGCTGGTCCGGCATGCTGTCAAAGCCCACATGTCCCGACAGAGGTACAGCACGCGCCCCTTCTCCCTGCACACAGACATCAAAATCATCATCTTCATCATCAACATCAATCATCATCATCCTCACCAGGTAGGAAGGAGTGCACAAATACAGATATCAATACGAAAATGAACTTCGCCTGGATGAATGAAAATCTTTACCATCTTCTATACTTTATATTACACTGTAACTCACAAAGGTATAACATTTTGAGGGTCCTTTGGTCTATGTTATATTTTAGGTTTATTACTTGTGATAATAAGGTGAATATCAGGTATCGCTTGATCCACAAAGCCCAAATATCAGGATCAGTATCAGGACTGAGAAAAGCGAGGTTGGTGCATCTCAAACTTATACAATTCTTATAGTCGAGACTGAAATTAGGTGGAAGTAACTGACTTCCTGTTTTATGAGATTATAACCGCAGACCAAACAGGTACGAAACACAACGCTTACGCTTACAAAATAAAAAATACTGCATTAAAAAAAGCTTCCTATAATTCAAAATACCATTGTGGGTAGTTTAATAAACGGCAAGGCTACTGATTCACACAATTCAAAGTACTACAGAAATAATAGCTCCATAAAACTGAAATGCTGCTTCCCCGTATTTGGCCCTGACTTTGGGCACCAACAGAAGGCCTGTGTTTAGTCCTGGTTTAGTCCTGTTATAGTCCTGGTTTAGTCCTGTTATAGTCCTGGTTTAGTCCTGTTATAGTCCTGGTTTAGTCCTGATTTTAGGCACCAGCAGAAGTCCTGTGTTTAGTCCTGGTTTAGTCCCGGTTTAGACCTAGTTTAGTCCTGACTTTGGGCACTAGCAGAAGGCCTGTGTTTAGTCCTGGTTTAGTCCTGGCTTTGGGGAACCAGCAAAAGTCCTGTGTTTAGTCCTGGTGTAGTCCTGATTTTAGGCATTAGCAGAAGGCCTGTGCCTGATCTTCTCAGGGTCCGAGATGGCTCATATGGGACCAACATGTCAGACATATACATTGGTGCTAAGCCATTGAGAAACTACACACGCAAAGCTATCTATTCTCTGATGTAACTTTCCCATTTTCATTTATTGTACTACACTGTTTTAAAGCAACAAACACCTCGTATCTGAGCGGTGTTATAAATGTGTGGGCGTGTGGGTGGTAGTGAACATCTCCAGAATTCAGATGTGAAGGAAAACGAACCAGCTAAACCTCCTGTGCCATTATGTGGTTTCCATAACTGTTGCTTTTCCAGTGGCTTTGAGACAAAAACATTCCCTTCTTGGGTCAGTCTAAAATAAATAGACAGCTGTAGATTATTTGAATTGTTGAAACTGGGTGTAAACAGCTGACAGTCCTAGTAAAGCGGGGGTGACACTCACATATTCTTAAAACTAAAATATGTTAAGAGCCATATTGCACCCATCCTTCATTCATTCATACCAAAGGATTGAAACTATAGACAATTTTTAAAAAATCCTCCCAGTTCAGCAGCATAGCATATTAACCAAGAACGTTTATTTAGTTTGCTTTATGCAATGCTTTTTTGATATCCTACCTACAACATATTTTCGACAAAATCACAGACAACGCCCAAAAATTAGACTTAACGGGACGTGAGAGAAATTACATAGCGGAAATGAGCACCACAACTCTATTGAAATGGAGCGTTCAAAGAAAAGAACATTTGCTGAGCAGCACTGGTTACCTCACAATGGTGTCATTGGTAATTACATGTTAGTAGTCGACATTATAATTTAATTAAATCATAAATTAAGATTAATCCTCAAGACTACACGGCCCACAGATCAGCCTTTGTCGATTTTTACCTCATTTCTTTATCGCTAAATTAGACAAATATCTGGCCTTCAATGGAAATATACGTAAATCTTATTAAAGCATGAATTTGTCCTGTCGTAGATGCTTGTTGTTCATAAATAAATTACAATTATTAGCGTATACAGTTCATTGCATATGCAGCACACTGATGCTAACCCCCCGCAAATCCAGTAACGCGGCGTTTACGTATCGGGCTGTCGTTTTATAATAATAAACATTAGACGGAATAACCAAATGCTCATCTGAAAAGGAGCACTCACCGCCTGCCTCGCTATCTCCGTGGACGCCATGGCGGTCTCTCGCTGGAGGTAAACCTCTCTGTTGCTGCTCCGCCGAGGTTACGCTCAAAGATGGCCCTACTGGACTGTACCACTATCAAACATCTTAAACTGGTCTATATCTCTCGTTATGATAAGTAACCTGAATAATAATAGATTGATGGTTGGTCCAAACTGAAATGTGAATTATGACTGAGCTGATTCAAGCCTCTTTAAAATACGTACAATTAAAATACTTTAGTTTTGACCCCTGCAAATTGGCTCTTGGAACAATCCATTTACAATGCAATGAACATGAAAGAAACGATGATTGTCTGAAACTACAAAGCAAAGAGAACCACAAAAAGAAATGAACTAATTTGCAAAACAATTAAATATTATTTTGTTTGTATTTATAGAACAATTTACTAATTATAACAAACTAATAATTCTGTAAATATTCGTGAATGTGTTTTTTTACAACTATAAAAAATAACAAAAATAGAAACCGCCAACTGCAGGATATCAGTGACCATCTGAATAAACAGCATAGAGTTAATACATAAATAATAATAATTTACTGGACAATATTTGGTGGTCTACGCCCATTCAAAGTCATCTTCACCAACGACCAATCAGAAAACGGAGGCCGATTTAAAAACGTGACCGCGGAAGTTACAGTTTTATACCAAAACAACAGACCTACAGAGAGAGAAACCTGACACTATCAATTTAATTGGTTTGTACGTTTAAAAATGTTGTCTTTTCTTTAATTTTTTCATTTGTTAATCTGTTCTCTCCTCGGTACGTGGGCTTGGTGTGGTACGATGAATTAGCATGATGAAGCTACTACAATTAACGTTTATACTTGTAGACAGGTGTGCTTTTAGGTGAAGCTGAGCTACTATTAGGTGTTTACTAGTTGTACTAACTTGTTGCAAACTATTGTAACAGTTCAAATATCTTGGAAAAGTCGTTGTTACGTGACTGAATCAATTAAATGTGGACCTATAGCTGAAGTAGTTGCAGTGAAATGTAGTTAGCTAACTAGCTTAGCTCTAAAAAGTCAAGTAAGTATGGGTCTACAGTTGTAGCGGTGTCATTATGTTAACTTGGAAGCCTTTTGATTGCTTTACCTATTAATTAGCTAACTAGTGTTGAGGGGATAACTTTTGCAAATATTTCAACACCCCTTTGACCATTGGCCTGCTTCCTAGCCCATAATTCCCTTTACCTCTTTCTGTGATTAATTTTTGTAATTCATTTTTCAGATACAATGGCTAACATCTTCTTTGAGCAAGAGAATGCACTGCTTCATCCACCAGGCTTGAAAATTAGACAAAGGCTTCAATCTGCACCAGGTGAATAGAAAATAGTTTTTGACACACAGCAATCATTGTACAAAGATCTGAGGTAACATGTCCATTTTCTTATTTAGAGAAACTGCTAAAAACTCCTGCCAAAAGCTTCAATACTCCCCTCCTGTCTGGACGTAGGGCTTTGGGGACCGTCAACAAAGCATCAACTCCATCCATAAATGTACAGAAATTGCTGAAGCCACAGGTATTTTTAGAACATGAATTTGACAATATGCTGTGAAAATTATAAGCTCTTAATATATATATTTTTCTCATTTGCATGCAGGAAACTAAAGTTAAATCCATTCAAAATAAAGCCGACAAGTATCCAGACATTGAGAAATTCATCCCATATGATCCCTTAGGTAATAACAAAAACTTGATTTTATTTTACTACAAATGATTCAATGACTGTGTCTAATGACTAATTGTTGTTCAGAATTTGAGAAATACTCTATTCCCGAGGATCTGCTTCCACTTAGTAATCTTGCTCTTCCTGGACTGGCACAACCTTTATATCAACCTGTGGAGGACCCAGAAATGTTGATTCCTCTGCCAGACATGTCTCCAGTAAAGATGCCAAAGCAATCAGGTATTTTATAATATGCAGTAAGGGTGGGTGATATGACACCATAATATACTTATTTAGTTTAGACTTTGTTTAGCAGGGACAGTACAACTAAACATTATTACCCATAGGCAACTGATGCAGTGTACAAAAGGCTTCTAGCCAAAAGCTAATTTACAGCCCCTTGTCTTGCACAGAAGACCACAGCTTCATAAATTCTAACCACAAATTCAATGTACAAAGAATACTTTATACCATTCATTATTTTATTATGAACACTGGCATTGTTGCGATAAAAATGTCAGTGAAGAGCATATCATAAATTAAGGCACTTTATCACAATTCAACAATCTTTCCAGATTAGCACATCGTTGTAACTTCATATCACAATTTGTTTTTTTTATTGCCATATTGACCATCGTTATATTGTGTTGAATGTATAAAATCAGTGTTTTATTTACAAGCTTTAACCGACATTATTTCTCATCAGGTTTCTGTTCTGAGTTGGACGACTTTCTTCAAACTCTGGATAAACTGACTGTTGAGCTTCCCCCAGAATCCGATGCTGATTAGGATTGAAGTGTTATGTATGTTCTTAGTTCTGTTTTAATTCCTGGTTTGTTTTTTACTGAAATAAAGTGTTTTTAAATTTTATGTTTAAGTTCCTTTCTTTAACCAAACAGAAGTCAGTAGGCTACAGTAGGCTACTTCCTGGTTTAAAGCCAGTGGTCACATGTGAGGGCTTCTTGCCATTGGCTTTGCTTAAGAGATTACAATGAACTTTGTCTTAGTTCCTCTTCAGAAGGGAAGAGTTTACTGAAGTAACAGAAATAACTCATTAAAAACAATTTGTATATTTTAAATGGTCAAGGATTGAAACCACCTAGTAAAGCAAAGATCTTTAAAGTTTTATTTTATACAAGGAATAATACCTTGGGAACAGGTGAGTGAGACAGTATCTTGTTACATTGCTTATTCAAATATTTGGAGCTCAACTGAGACTGGTTATAGTTAGAAAATGATAGCGCTATACACTGTAGTAATGCCTTCCATATTTACACAGGGAGATCCAGCGGGAAAGCGTTTCTATGTTGAAGGGTGTAGTCTGAATTAATTAAGGAAGTGTTTCCGACTTCAAAATGTACGAGAGCACAGATGCAGATGAACGTAGATCTATGGGCATTCCGGACGCCCACGTCGGCAGTGCCTCTAGACAAGGCAGCGTTGTGGAGCGGCTGTCAAAGTACGGCATGCAGGTCATGCCCAGTGCTTTCCAGCGGAGGTCGAGGCTGCAGCGGCAACAAGAGATCACTGACGGCCCTGCACCAGGCTTAACGCAGAGTGACACTGTGGAGAGGGCTTCCATTACATCCGCTATGCGTAAAAAGTATTTGAAAGAACTGCTGCTGACCAATAAGTCCCACAGCGGGTTTAGTAGTGTATTGTTCTCACAAACCAGCAGCCTGTCTCTACGGGAGGAGACGCAGGACGCAGACTGGGCTTTGTATCCGATGGAGCACGCCTGGATGCTTTCAGCGGTGGAAGGAAACTATGACACTATCCTGGATTTTATATCAGAGGACCCCTATCTGCTGACCAGAAAGGACTTCATCAGCGGATATACTGTCCTGCACTGGCTGGCCAAAAGGGGACAGGACGAAACCCTTCTTAAACTTCTGACCTACGCTCAGACTGCAGACATCCCGGTTAACGTGAATATTCGTGGCAGCGGGGGTCTAACACCGCTGCACCTGGCCAGCATGCACGGCCAGTACATGGTCATCAAGCTCCTGGTCGGGGCGTTTGGTGCAAATGTGGACGCGATGGACTACAACGGGAAACGAGCCTGGCAGTACCTGAAGGGAGACGCCCCTCTGGAGATGAAAGAGCTGCTCGGGACATGGGACGATGAACACTACACCCAAAACACCAATAAAAACAATAACTACACGAGCACAGAGGAGCCTACAGCGTGTGATGAGGCGGAGGGAGAGGCGCCAGAGCACGGTCACTTTAGCAGGACTTCAACCAGGAGTAGCTGGAGATATGGATCTTTCAAAAAACTGGTGCAAACCTTTACATTTCTTGGGAACAACATTAAATAGTTTCATTATAAGCACTTCCTAATATTAAAATAGTCTACGTTAATATTTCATGATTGATGTGAAATATAAAACTTGTCTCACTCTGAATAATGAAACTGGTTCAGCGGGTAACATGAATAACCGTCACATACTGTACAGTAGATCCTTCTGTTATGTAATGGTTGTAATACTTCAGATTATCTTTAAACAGATTTCTTACAAACTGAGACTGAAGTTGTATCACTTTTTGTTTATTTTCAAACATGAGCACAACCAGAGTATCTGTACAAAAACATTGCTGCTCCAGATAATATGGCTCCCTCCCGGTGGTCACTCCCTGCAGCTGGAGGTCCTGGCAGATGGTCAGACGGAGGGATGGGATCACAGCCCCCTCATGTTTACAGACCCAGCTTAGTCCTCCTCCAGTGTCTCCTCTTGGAGTTGTACCTATAATAATACGAAAGACCATTTTATATTATGTGATCAAATCTACATATCAAGATTGGGTAATAACAGCAATACTAAAAAGCCAAAAATAAATAAATTCAAAAGGTGTAGTAGCATGTAATTTTTCTAAAATGTAAAAAATGCTTTATCTGACCCTGTTTTATGGTGTAAAGCAGGGGTGTCCAAAGTTTTTTCAGTGAGGGCTACATTGTCAAAAAATAATACCAAGGAGGGCCACCGCAGCAATGATCGATTTGACTTCACCAAATGTTCCTTGTTTTCCATGTTTGGCCCCCGGGCCCCGGGCAGCAGTTTGGACAACACTGTCATGTTATTTTACTTTAGTCCCTTCCCTGGCCTCTACAGACTAAATACAACCTACTTCACATCACAGAACAGGGTCAGATGGTCAATTTTAATTGATTTTTTAAATACAAATTATTATTAACCTTTTTCTTTTTAAACCATTGCACTCCAATTGACTGAGGAAAAATGTGAAGTTATGAACATATTTAGTCCAACTCCCTGATTTATTCTAATGTACCAAGATGACTGTATCAGCCACGGACCTCCCTGATCACCAGCCGTGAACAGGAGTGAGTCCGAAGCAGAAACATGCTCTCAGCAGGGATAATGACAGCACTCCACAAATGAAGTGTTGCAATTGCAGTCCTGCTTTAAATGACAGCCTCAACATATATTTAGGATAAGCCCCAAAGTCGTAATAATATGCACCTTATGTAGTTATAAATTATGTGACTAGTAAGTACCAAAATAAGTCTAAAATTTAATTGGTTAGACCAGGTATAAGGTTAATTGATGGCAATATAGTGAAGGGCGATAAATTATGTTCCAAAAAAAATCAAGTTAAAAAACACAAAAGGTTTTCCTCTATGCATCTTACTTCTGAGCAACAGCTACAAAAATTGGGATATTTCAGTATTGGGTCAAAATTACACAGAATGCAATAAATCGCCTATGAATGATCAAATTTCTTTCCACATTTTTCATTTATTGCAGCCTAAAGTCAAACCCACCCAACTTTAAGCAGCTGATACATCTATGTCTAAAAAGCATCATACCAAAAGCATTGCCACAGATGGACCTCATGAATCACATTAAACAAGACACTAAAATTCGTACCTGATTTTGTTGCCAGTTTTCATCCGGATCCACTGAGGAATGGGCCTGTTCTGTTTCTGCTTTTTGGCGAGGAAGCGCTTGATCCTGAACGTCTTGTGGGACGACTACAAACAGAAGACAACACAGTTTAGAAGTAGGAAAAGTAAAGATCCACCAGTCATTTACTACAAACATGACAAGGCTAGGGTGACCAGTTAATATTTAATGGGGACAATCCCAGTTTCAGGCTCCTTGTCCCAACAAATATCTGGTGGGACACCAATTTGTCTCAGTCATTGTACAAACCTTGACCCCATTTTGTAAAACATAACACACTAAAAACATCTGCTAAGAATGTTACAAGATTCAATTTACCATATTATTGTTATTTATAGACCCATGAAAATGTTTTCATATAGAAAAAAAAAAAATGGAATGGAGGCAACAGGTTTGGGGCAAAAGTGAGTTAACTTTACAAAAAAGCAGGACTTGTGGTGAGGGATAGAATAAGTCTGAGCATACAATGAAATAACTATTGCAGCCATCAACATTTCTGTAAGGACTTGACAAGCAAAACCTGAAGATCTTATGCCACCAGTTCAAATGCTTGCTGAATAATGTACAGTAAATAAAGATACAACTAATCTGACACTGCCAACATGTAGCTAAGTATTGGGCATATGTC
>JAVQJW010285601.1:0-11136 GCA_036025195.1 Hypseleotris klunzingeri
TGTTAAGTTTGTAGAATGTCATTAGGGTTACATTATATTTGATCTGAAAGGGTTATATTATTTTAAAGTTCCAGTACCTAATATATTTTTCATCTAGTTGAGAAAAATGGTTTAGACCCCATATAGTATATTGCAAAAGCAATCGTTTCTGAAAAAATATTGCTTTGTGATGCCATCTGCTGCTTATTATAAGCAATTTTAAGAAATGAACACTCAGTGGAGATTGGAGGAACTCCAACGCAGGGACGGTGAGATCTTATCCAATCACAGCCTCCTGAAGCCCAGGGACTTCAGCAAAAACGCAGACTTAGAGTTAGCGAGAGGTGAGAAAGCAGCTAGGGGCGGGGCTTAGGTTTGAAACTCAACTGTCTCTCTCTCTCTCTTAGCTCTGAAAAGACCATCAGGTACTGGAACTTTAAGTCATCTATAGCATTTGCTTTGGTCAGATTGTAATTTTAACATGAACCAGTTGTCATTTCTGTCTTGTTTGACTTCATGTACTCATTTTCTTTGTTTTGTGGTTGGTTTCTCTCAAAAACCAAAGCACAAAGGAGAAAACTGTAATTTCCCTGACAGTATCCACACAGAGCTGCCAGCAGACACAGTGGCGAATCTCTACTAAGTGTGTTGTTTGCTTTGCCTCCAGGGGTTACCAAGGGTCTTTCGTCCAGACTCTGGCTGTGTTGAAGGAGCTGAAATACCCCCAGACCTCTGAAGTGACAGGTCAGAGAGAAAGAAAAAGAGTGTTGTGAGGCCTGAGCGATGCATTCACAGTGAGGGCAAACACAGCTGGACACTAAAGTTTAAAAATACACTCTGGCATGTCCATGTCTCAAAAAACAAAAATGTCAAGATTTTCAGAGGTGCAAAGTGTAGAATGATTGGCCACTTTATTAGAAACACTTACTTAACACAAATAGATGGCACCAAGTCAATGCAGAATGCTAAAGTTCAGAGCAAGTATCAGAATTGGGAAAAGGTGATTTAACTTTGAACGTGGCGTAGATGTTGGTGTCAGACAGGCTGCTCTGAGCATTTCAAATTGATTTACAGAAAATGATCTCAAAAAAAGAAAATCTCAGGTGGGTGCCAGTTCTGTGGGCAAAAATCCCATAGTCATGCCAGGGGTCAGACAAGATTGACCACATAAGCTTGAGAGAACTACAGTAATTCATGACAGTATCTCTTTGTTCAGCTAAAAAAGTGTCCACTGAGTGTATACATGCACTTTTACTCCAGTAATAATTTTGCTTTTACTTTAATTTGAGTAAAAGTATTTTGTCGTATGTTTTCTAGAGAGTATATAATTGCATTACATCTACCACCTGCTAATTAGCCTCAAGTCCTTACATGAACTCCTCAGATCTGGAATCAAAACAAGTTTCCAAAACAGTCTCCTCTTTTATCATGAGGAGACTTTGGCGATTGATCACGTTTTCGCAGACGGGCCGATAAGGACGAGTTACTCATACACTCATCTGTCAGACGTTTCCTCATAGTCTTCCTGTGTGACACCAAAACACCACTCACTCAACTTTCTCACACTTCATCATGTGGCTTAGAGTTACGACATGTTGCTGTAGTTTTCCTCTTTATCAAATATGATCTAATATAAAAAGATTAGATGGCATCATGGCAAATCTGTATCCAAGGCCATACACTAACTTGAAATAATTAGAGTCCAAAAAGAGATACAAAGTCATTCTACCGCAAAGTCTCAAATAATTACAAGAAACTATGTAACGTTAGATTAAGCTTTAGTTTATTTAGCTGATTTAATTATTTGCCTTGGTTTAGTCTGGATTTATTCCTGGTTTAGATCTTGTCTCTTATTTAAAACTGCTGTGTTTTTTTTTACTTATGGCCCCATCTATTTATAGTGGTGCTTGGATCAAATATATCAATACATTCAAAATAATAGTGACTTTTTGACCTCTGTAATTTCAAATGTCAGTGTCAACTTTCCTAAACTTCGGTGGTGTTTGAACCCACAATGATACCTTCTTGTGTCATGTGTGGCCCATGATCTCAAAGTGTAACTGACCTGTGTAGTTGCTTACATAACACACCTGAGATCTCCATGGGTACAAGCCCTGGCAAGGAAGACTAGCGAAGACGGAGCAGCAGTATGCGACACACCCTTACTAAACAAATGGCCTCACCTACCACAGGGTACAAGTGCTGAAATTAAGAGAGTAAACAGCCCAAAAGTAAGTCAAAACCTTGCCACGTAAAAGTTTGGATTTTGATAACGAAATGGTGGTGCAAAGTCCAGTTGGCGCACAGACATTGGGGTTCACATGGCATGCCTAGGTAAATTAATTTATGGGTAGGCTATATTTGTAACACAAATAAGTGTCACTTCATATATGCTCTCAATGAATCATGTTCATGGGTCAGTGAAGGAAAGAACAATAGTTTTCATTGTCATAAAGCTGAAAGAAGCACTATAGGGTTTAAATTACCTTAGCTTAGGATCCCTCAAGGCCATGCAGAGCAAATCTCCCACACCTTATGCGTGCATAGAGATACACAGCCAAAATTCATGAAAATCTTGATATTTCATGTTACAAACTCTGCTAATAGCAAAAGTTTTAAATGAATGTCACATTTAGTCAAACTGTCAAAACGGTATAAGATTATAGCCTAAAAGGTTTTGTATAATAATGCTGAAATGGAGATTGTGTCAAGAGAAAAAGTTGCTTGAACACACCTATTTTCCCCTCAAAATTATTTCCTTCACAAAGAAAAACAAACACAACAAAACGTACCTTATATCAGATTTTTGGTCCAACTTGCTTGTCTTAACCCCTCTCCATTTGAATCCTTGCTGTGCTGCTACCGTCTTTCCAAACTTTTCACTCCCCAAACTTCAGGTGAATCATTTCCGTGATGAAGCGCGCTTATGGGAAGACGGACGTGTGTTTGTTTCGAGGATTGTCTACTGCCACAGCTTCCGTGTGCAGTCAAGTTAGAAGAAGTGACTTTTCCTTCTCCGTTTGCACAGTTCAAGTGATCACGCTGAAGTGGACCATTCAGCGCACAGTGAGGAGTAGAGGCACCGCAGCTGCTGCTGCTGCTGCTGCTGCTGTGGATCCCACCTGAGAGGAGGAGGAGGAGGAGGGCGCAGGTGAGAGCATGAGGCCAGGGCTGTGGGGACATCTAGTGGGGAGACTGCTCCACTACAGGTATTTTTGGATTAAAGGTTCACATTTCACAATCTATTTTGGACACATTTAGGTTATTTTCATAAACATCAAACATACTATCTAAAACAAGCTGTTTTATATGGAGGATAGTTTCTGCCAAGTGTAAAATGTGACATTGTATCACCTTACAAAACATCAAAACGTGAAGCTAATGGGCAGCAGAAGATCACATCAGCATTGGTCCCTTTAAATATAGGATCCACCTAATAAAGTGGCCACTGAGTGTGTTTGGTTCAAGACTTCATTTACAATGTATGTTGAACCGAAGTAAACTTTACACACAATTGCTGTATTGCAGTTATATTTTTGTTTTATTTCTAATAATGTAATATTCCGAAGATTAACTTTGAGTGCAAGTGTAGACATTAGTCTCAACACAAACTTTAAATAACATCTGCGCCTGTTCCAACAGTGTGTGCTCCTGATAAATGATGAACAACATGCAAAGTATCAAAACAAATTCTGTATTCTGTGAGCCATGCAAAACCTTCTGTTCACTGACCCAAATAAGGCACTATAGGCTATGAAAAGACACACATAAAACTGCTGGCTCATAGTACTGCTCAGAGAAAAAGTGGACAAATCATGTAGCTTTGACAATATTCACACACTTTCCCCTCCCTCTAGTAAATAGCTGTGAAATGGTGTAAATTTAGCCCCTAGCGTGATGCAGGCATGTGGGCCAGTCCAGACTCAGCCCTGACACAGTTTATGCTCCCATGTGGGGGGTATAAAAGTCCTCCACTAAATCCAGATATAGTATTTCCCTGGTGCTTCCAGTGTTATTAATAACAAAGTGTGCCTCTGTTTTCTTCCAGACGGCTTGTCTTCAGGCAGTAAAAAAGGACCGCTCTGTCATCCCAGGACCACAGTAAGTAACTCTTTTATTGGCGATGTGTTAAATGTCATCAAACCTTTCGCAGATTGCACTAATATTCATTTGTTCTTGTATAAGCACATTGATAAGATTTCAAAGCTATATCATTGTGTTGATTAACTAGAAACCTTCTCCCTTCACTTTCTTGCAGGTTAAATCAGAGAATGGATGATTCACAGATGGAGACAAATACACTTAATGCTCTTAATCCATATGAAGACTTTGTTGAGGATGATTCAAGCATCAGCCAATATAAAGAAACAAGCATACCTCGAGAGGCATCCACTCATCACATTTCAATTCAAACTGACTGCACAGACATGGACAAGTTGGGCCTGATTTTTGAGCAGTGCATCCAGGAAGTGTCCCGTCTGGAAATGCACAGAGATGGGCTCATACAGGAGTTGGTCGAGTTGCAGGGACCGGTGATGGAGGTGGTGAAGCAACTCAGGGTGAAGCTGATGGAGGCACAGAGGCTGGTGACTCTGGCTCAGCTGGACTATATCACTGTTTATGAGGATGTACAAGAGGTGAGGAAGAAACTGTTCACTGCAGCAAGAGATGCCATCCAGCATCAAGTGACACTGGCAGCTCGAGAATATGAAGTGGCCCAGTCCAATGTGACACAGGTAGGTCTCTATTTGTATTTTTAATGATGCTATTGTCAGCCACAGACTTTCTATCTCTTTTAATCTAACAAAAAAGGACAGTTGCTGAACCAACAACCATCTGATTGAGAGATATACTGTTCAAGTAATGTACAAATATTGGCATCCTTTCCTGTGAACATAGTATAATATAGACTGCATGTTCTTTTTATTTGAATGAATTGTGACCATTTTACAGGACGGGCTTAGAGCCACTATTCAAAGTTTAACAGAGGAGATATCAGAAGTTCAGAAAGCACATCAGGAGCACATGTGTTTGCTGAAAAGCCAGGCAAGTGCTGCCCACCGTCCGAGGACGATGAGCGACAGTATGAGCCTGTGTCGACAGGCGTCCCTCCGCCTGCAGCGGCGGCTCAGTGGCAGTCTCAAGTCACTGGAGAACTGGTACGAGCCGCGCCTCCTGGCCCTGCTCCGGAGGAGGCAGATTGGAGAGGATGGACTCAAGAAATGTCAGGAGTAGGCCACAGACCTGAGGGCTCAGCTGGAACCTCTCACACAGGACATCCAGAGACTGGAGCTGCAGAGATCCTTATTGGAACAGAAGATAGCTCTGATGGAGGCAGAGAGAGAACAGAACCAAACACAACACAAGGTATAGAAAGCAACATCCAAAAGTTAGGGGTATAACCTATAAATGACAACCGTCAGTTTCTATTTGCATACCCAACTTTAGACATTTTAAAATTTATATATATGCTGTAATATGTAAGTCAAATATCCCTAGCTTTTTGTGAATGGTATATGTCATACAGTATGAGCCTGATTCTAAGATATAATGTATTATGTACTGTATGTTTGTTGAATTCAGGAAAACGTGGAGAAACTGAAGGTAATGTTATGTGAGCTGGAAGCAGAGTTTAAAACTCAAAGAACATCTAAGAAAATTGTGGAAGAGCTTAAAGATGGCTTGATGAGAGAGCTTGAGTTTCTCAGGTAAAGGACTTTATTTTTACCAATATCATTGCATAGAACTAAGTAGATGTTTTTTAATACTTTTATGAATGTGTATTTTTCAGAGGCAAAGATGACCTTTGTGAAGATTTGGTAAACTAAAGTTAATTTTTCATCTTCTATGGTGAATGTTTAAGAATTCTGTTAAAAAAATAATTTTATCAGATTAAATCAAAGCATTTAGTTTCTCCTGAGATCTGTTTGTCCTGTCACATACCATGGCTTAAATTGTCCTTAACACCTCAGTTGCAACCAATGTACTGTAAATACCTTTATTTTGAATACACTTACACACACAATTAAATGCAGCACAGAAACAAATGCAAAGAAGACATACACTGACAAAATACAGTCTGAAGAGCTTCTACTACGCAAGGGGTCAGAATGAAACCTACAGTATGTACAATTTTATAGTGCTATAGTGGGGAGAAGGGTTACCTGAATAAAAGAGTTTCAGAAAACTAAATTTAAGTCAAGATGAAATAGGAGAATCAAATGAGCACAAAGTGATGCACCAGTTTTAATCCAGTATAGATACTGGAGTGTGAATTTCTAATGGTGCAAAAATCTGACTGTTGCAGACTTTAATATTTAAATACTTCACAACATGATGACAATGCAGCTCTCATTCTTTTAATTTTCTACAAAATCTCAGCTGCCCAAAATGTAAATTTAAAAGACACCGCTCCTGTAGTAAAAATGGACCAAACAAGCAGCTCAAAAGAAGAGATGTGAAGACCGGATTTATGCCTGGACCTCGGAGTCTGTTGCACCTTCTGGGTCTTCATCGTTGTAAATATTCTCAGCCTAGAGAAAAGTATGTAAACATTCTGTAACTGGGCAAATAAGAGTTTTGACTTTCACATTTATTGTGCAAAAATGTGTTAAAGGCTCTCCTACCATCTGCCAAACTTGCATAATGTTGTCCTCCGATACTGAACAGATGACCCATGGCTCATTGGGGTTCCAAGAGAAATCTGAGATCTTAGCTGTGTGGCCCCCATGAATGAACTGCACAAAGACAAGTGCATTAATATATCCAAAAACAATTACATGAGGATCAGAGATAACAGCAATTAAACCATTAAAACACACCAGCAGCTCAGGGGGGCCATCCTCAGCATCCTCTGGTGACTGCTCCTCTCCGATTTTACTGAGGTCCCACACATTGAGCCTTCTGTCTGTGCCACTGGAGGCCAGGATTGTTTCATTATGAGGGGACCACTGTACCTGAGGGGAAATAATAATAATAATACAAAAAAATTGACAACAAAATTAAAAATGGTCCAAATTGTTCAGAAAGTGTTTGTTACCTGGAAGATCTCATCTTTGTGAGACTCAAAGGAGTGCAGTTTTAGCTTTAAGTTCCTCAAGTCCCAAAGAGCCACCGTCTAGGAGATAAATGTCAACATAGTATAAAAACAAAATAAAGTATTATAAGCTATGGTACATTAATTCACCCAAAAACGAATCTGACCTTATCTGCTGAGCCTGTGGCCAATATGAACTCGCTGTATGGATTGAAGGACAAGCAGTTGACTTCAGCAGTGTGAGCGTCCACGGCATGGCTGGGTTTGGACGTGTTGTTGGATCGTGTATCCCAACTAATAAAGGGCACAGGTGTTACAGTCTTTTGTTCATCAAATAATAAATAGTTGATGTTGCTTACATCATGAGTTTCTGGTCATCTGCCACAGATCCAAAGAGGGACTCATGAAGAAGGTGCCAGGAAACATCCTCCACCACAGCAGTGTGGCCAGTGAAGATAGTTTTAGCATCAACAATCTTTCCTTCTTTAGGGACAGTGCTAATGTCCCAGAGACAGATAGTCTGTAATGGAGACCAATAATTGGGTAATTCAGAATTCCATCTTACACACCAAAAAAATTAAGACAGCACATGATGCCCTGGTGCTTACATGGTCATCTGAAGCACTGAGGAGGCACCCGCTGAGGTTTGGGTTCCAGGACAGACCATAACCTTCCTTCTGGTGGCCTCTGAGGCGCAGATCTGGGGTGCATTCACCGGATGGGTCTAGTGTGACAATAAAAATAAGAATGAATGCACTAAGACTTCACAAAATCTAAAACTTCTTGGTAGGTAAAAAATATCCTACCAGGCTTAGAGGGATGTTTTGTGTAATCGAAGACGAGCACATCGCTGGTGGGAGTTTTGGTGGCGATGATGCAGGGATTCTGAGGCATATAGCGGGCTCTGTTCACTTCACCCTCATGGTTTATCTTAATCTCAATTTCTATTTTCCCGCTTACAGATCCAAAGCCCCCAAACTCTGCAAATTATCAGGACAAATATGGTTTATTACAAAGCAGAGTCAAATTAAATACAATTTGTAGTCCATTATTATTTTTATTTAGGCCTTACCTCCTTTCTCACTGTCATAATGAGAAGCGTCAAACTGGGCATCATCATTTGGAAGCTGAACACTGGCGATGACAAGATGATTCTGCTCATCTGAAGTGTGTGTTCCCAGAACAAGCCTGTGCACGCTGTAGTCTTTTCCTTCTGGTCTGAGGTGAAAAAAGACAGTCACAACTATCACATCAGCTCATATGATACATTTCTATGTGATAATATTAAAGGTACATAGAAGTTACCTGGTGACATCAGGCAGCCACTGTGCTGTGAGGCTGGGCCACTCCAGGGCATGGGTCATAACGAGATCATAGAGGAAAGGGGTGTTTTTCTTCCAGATCTTATATTCCTCGTTGATTACCCTTTCCTCTACTGCATCATCAAATGCAGCTGCACAAACACAAGGCAAAATACGGCTGTTAAATAAGTACATTTCCAATGGGCATAACATTTAAAAGAAGCTTCAAATGTATCACGTACGTTCAATAATGAGCCAATTTAACTAAAATAATAAAATGACATTTATTGAGCAAAGGGGGTTGTAAGAAGCCCAATGTTTAAAAATATTTGTTGTTGGACTGTCAAACACCATTAAGTAAAGGTTAAATCAAGCCAGCTAGCTGCTAGTTAGCTAGCTTACAGCTAGCCGGCTTGTGTGAGTTAACAATGAAAGGAGATGCTCTGTCGCGCCAACAACAGCAATTTGCCACAAACCGTCTTAATAATGTAAATAAACAAAGTACACATCACAAATTCACCAGAAAAGCTCGAGATCTTACCATCTTTATCCGCCATTGTGTCTCAGCAAGGAAGAGAAAAGCCAAAGAGTATGTTTTAAGAAGAGCGCTCAGAGAACAGCACGGAGGCTTGCAATGGCGCCAACTCCATAGACCGCACCGAACCAATCAGCGGCAGCACAGCACACCGGATGTTGTCATTACAGGATGCCACACTTCCGGAGTCTTCATCCGGATTGGCTTTACTTGTTTGTTAACTACCCACCCGAAATGCTCACAATAGTCTTATTAGACTGATTTACCTAAAGTGTGATACAATGGACGACCGTATACTGGATCTGACGGAAGAACAGAAAGCAATTAAAAAAAAGTACCCGCCTATCAACAAGAAATATGAATGTGAGTAAAGTTATTAAACGTTACAGCTACTTATGACAGGTGGTTTCATTTCATCATTTTTAGAACTCAAATTGTATTGATTTTTGTCAACAACAAAGCATTTTATACAATTTAACATTAGGAGTGTAATTAACATTAGTCTGAGCACATTGTAAAGACATTCAGTGAAGTAAATATGCCATCATAATTTGTTACAGCAAGTTACATGTGGTTTCAGCATCACAGGAAAGAAAGATCTTTGAGTGGCAGGACTAAGACACCCTGCATTGTGAACCCTAACCTTTACATCGTAAACTATAAATTGGCATTTGAAGTCTTAATAAATATGTTAACTTTTCCATTTGGTACAGTTCTGCTACTTTTTGGACCCAAGCATTGTAGGAGGATGGTGCTAATTGCATCCACTTAATTGTAATGCATTTCAGGGCAGCTGTAAAAAGGACATGTAAAAGGATTTAGCCCGTTCCTTCTGGAATAAGTACTGCAACTGTTACATGCTTTGGTGTGGCCTCTTGAAAGATCTGGTTTATAGCCCTGTACACCTCGTCCCCAAAATTTTTAGCAACTACATCTAGTATCCTGAAATATCAACTAATAATTTTCCATTTAAATTCACGCCATGTATTTGATTTTGTAGTTTGATGTGCCTCTGTCCATGCCTCCTCACACATTTAATCAGAAATGGTTTTGGCCACCGGGCTGATGTTGACTAATTGATAAGAATAACTTGTATAGTTTAAGTTGTAAGTTCACTATTGGTGTGGGGTCTAGTACTCTTTCCCATTCCTTGTGTGTATTCAGGAAAGAGCGCAGCTGTAAATATCTAAAGAAATCAGTCTTCTGAAGGGTTTATCATTTCTGCTGCTTTTGCTAACAACATGACTTATGTTTCATACATATTGTATGGTGTTTTTATTTCAATAATAGATTAATTGATGTCTTTTACTTTAGATCTGGATCATACCGCAGATGTACAGTGAGTATTGTTGTATCATTGTCATGTATTGTGTCTATTTACATTTACATGCATCATATCCGTCTTTTAGAATACATTCTTGGGGGGGCAGTCTGGAGGAAGCCTTTGAGCAGTGTGTTATGGGCATGTTTGGATACATGACAGATATCGAGACAGTGGAGCCTCTTGACACTGTGGAAGTGGTGTCAGAAGGTAAATCCTGTCTGTACAAGACAGACTCATGTTTAATCACTATGTTCTAACCACGACATTTTTTTACAAGGTGAGGACATGGAGTCATTACTCTTCCACTTTTTGGATGACTGGTTGTATAAGTTCTGTGCAGATCTCTTCTTTATCCCCAGAGTAAGTACTAGAATAAGAGAGAAATGCAATTTTACCATAACTTTCAGGATCAAATGCTCTCAGTGTGTCAACATTATTGTGACTAAACTGTCTCAGTATTAATCTTGTACATTTGTCTCAAAGGAAGTAAAGGTATTGCATATTGACAGAATACACTTCAAAATCCGGTCTATTGGGTAAGTGTTGGCAACAGTTATCATGTATATTTACAAACTACAAAATGTGTTTTAGCTTTTTACAAATGTAACAGATATAATCATATTTACTTACTTACCATTGTATTTTATATTTAATAGGTGGGGTGAGGAATTTTCATTGGAAAAACATCCACAGGTAAATGTTTTTACCTGCCTAAAATGTTTAGAATTTGTTAAATAACTGCAATAATAAAATAGTTGTGGTATATACAATATTTCTTGTGTCTGATGATTTCTGTATTGTTTCAGGGAACTGAAGTGAAGGCTATCACTTACTCTGCAATGCAGATTCATGATAAGGAAAAACCAGAGATATTTGCTATTATTGATATTTGATCACCCTCTGCTGGAATATTCCTTCACAATAACAGCTTTAGCACTGGTTAATTATGATGTTTGACATT
>JAVQJW010285963.1:0-12579 GCA_036025195.1 Hypseleotris klunzingeri
CTTCCACCACCTCCTCCGCCATAAGGCAGTCGGTGTTATAGCAGTTGACGCAGACGCATGGGGCGTTCCGCCGATATACATTTGCTGTCGTTTACGACAGCCTGCGTCTAGTTTGATCATAAGTTTGTTTATTAAAAATTACTGAGCCTGAAAAGCCAGACTTTTACACTTAAAAACAGCTTTAATCTCTGGTCCATAAGTACCATAAATACATAGTGACTACTGACTACTTTACACTGATCAGACGAGACATTCTTAATTTAGTTGTCACTTCTGTAATGACAATAAAAGCTTCGTATTCTTAATATTTGCTTTGTTTGTGTGACCTCAGGGCTCGGTTTCTTCTTGGTGGTCGTCATGGGGACTTTAAGTTCATGCCCCCACCGGGATACGCTCCATGTTACGAAGCTCTGCTGCCCCGAGAGAGAATGAGGATTGAACCCATAAAGGAGTACAAGCACGATTTCCACGGAGTCCGCAATCTGCTGGGACCTACTCTATCTCTCACCCACACCTCATTCACTCCCTGTCCTGTGGATACTGTTCAGGTAATGTCTGTCAAAAGTGGAAATGAAAAAATATTTGCTAAAATTGTATGTGAATGGTAACTTTCAATGTTCTTTTGGCTGGTAGATTGTGTTGCCTCCTCACCTGGAGCGTATTCGTGAGAAACTGGCAGAGAACATTCACGAGCTGTGGGCTGTTACAAGGATTGAGCAGGGCTGGACCTATGGGACAGTAAGTACTAACTGACTCCCAGGATATCATTGTTAGACTTGCAATTACATGGAACTGATGTTGTAATGAGTCTCATTTTTAAACACAATCTTTCATTTTAGTTTAGAGATGACAACAAGAAACTCCACCCTTGTCTGGTGGACTTCCAAAGTCTGCCTGAACCAGAGAGAAACTACAACCTGCAGATGTCTGGAGAAACTCTCAAGTGAGTTAGTGATTTATTTTTGAGTTAACATTTGAGCTATACATTTTAGCTATACATTTGAGCTATACATTTGAGCTATACATTTGAGCGTCACGATTATTATTCATAGCACAATGTAAACCTTTGTTATTTCACAGGACTCTCTTGGCACTGGGTTGCCATGTTGGTATGGGCGATGAGAAAGCAGAGGAGAATCTCAAGAAGATTAAGCTACCTAAGACGTACAGAATATATTTATACTATAAATAAAAAATAAAATAAAACCATGAAAATATTGAATGAAAATAACATTTTGCTTTCTTGTTTCTAGCTATGTGATGACCAATGGATATAAGCCTGCCCCCCTTGACCTTAACCATGTAAAACTTACACCCAACCAGAACCAACTGGTAGAAAAACTGGCTGAAAATGGGCATAATGTGTGGGCAAGGGATCGGGTAAGACAAGGATGGACCTACAGTATTGTGCAGGTAACTAAATATACATATTATAATATATCTTTCAACCATTTTTATTGTATAAGGATGTTCTTATGATATTTTGTTATTTTGTAGGACATCCTGAATAAGCGTAACCCTCGTCTCGTACCTTATAATCTACTGGACGAGAGAACTAAGAAAACTAACCGAGACAGTGTCAACAATGCTGTCCGAACCCTCATTGGCTATGGCTACAACATTGAGCCTCCAGATCAGGAGAGCAGTAAGTCTGGAGTCTGCAAATAACTAAACATTCAGTAATCATCTCTCGTTTTATGCATTTTTCTGTTTATTTGTAGCTGGCCATGGTCTTGAAAACACCCGTGGAGACAAAGTACGAATTTTCAGGGCAGAGAAGTCGTACGCAGTGACTTCAGGGAAGTGGTACTTTGAGTTTGAGGCGGTGACCACAGGAGAGATGAGAGTCGGCTGGGCACGTCCTAATGTCCGCTCTGACACTGAGCTGGGAGCAGATGAACTAGCCTATGTCTTCAATGGCAATAAGGTCAGTTGGCGCTTTACCTAATTATCAGTTTATATTGACAATAGGGCCTTTTAATTTTGGACATATCTGTTATCTCTTTAGGCTCAAAGATGGCATATAGGCAATGAACCCTTTGGTCGCCAGTGGCTGTCTGGTGATGTGGTTGGTTGCATGATTGATCTGACTGAGATGAACATTATGTTTACTCTCAATGGAGAAATGTTGATCAGTGACTCAGGCTCAGAGATGGCTTTCAAAGACATTGAAATTGGGGAAGGTAAGCATAACATGCCATTTTTATCATAATCTATTTCCTAAATTATTCTACTTTTATGTTTACATATGTGTTTGCTGTCTAGGTTTTATCCCAGTCTGTGCATTGGGTCTGTCTCAAGTTGGAAGAATCAATCTCGGCCAGAACGTCAGTAGTTTGCGCTACTTTGCTATTTGTGGCCTACAGGAAGGATTTGAACCTTTTGCCATAAATATGAAGAGGGACATTACCATGTGGTTCAGCAAGAGTCTGCCGCAGTTTGTGCCTGTACCAACAGATCACAATCACATTGAGGTAAAGTATAGAGGCAAACTTTTAAATATGACATAGACATCGGTATCGACCGATCGACTGATATCGGTACCTGTTGTTCAAAAACTATATTTTTATATATAAAAAAAATATTAACAGAATACCTAAACATCTTTACAAAATATCAGTTTCAGAATTGATATCGGCCAAATTGGTAATATCAATAACTAACAATAATTTTTATACTGGTGGATCCCTACTTTTAAAGATTACTAGAAAATTGAAACTTTTATGCATAAATCAAATGTGTCTCCCAGGTGTCCCACGTGGACGGGACTGTGGATAGCGCCCCCTGTCTGAAGGTTACTCATAAAACATTTGGCTCTCAAAATGCCAATAATGATATGCTGTTCCTTCGACTGAGTATGCCTGTCCAGTTCCACGAGACCTTCAAGATCCCAGCTGGCACCACCCTGCTCACGCGGGCCCTCACCATCCCCGAGGAGGAGGTGGTGGTGGTGGAGCCCGACTCAGAATTTGAAGTTTTGAAAAAGTCTGCCAGCCGAAAAGAGCAGGAAGAAGAGAAGAAAGAGCCATCGGTACCAAAGGAAATCTCTGTGGAGAATGAAAAAGATACTGTATCAGAAAAAGGAAAGAAAAAAGGGTATGTTTATCAATTTTTAAACTTAATCAGAAGATACGCAAATTATGCAATATTAAAATCTTTTTGGTTGTGAAATTTTGTGTATGGCACCAAAAATTAAACCAGTTTAAACATAGCCTACATATTGATACATTTTTCTGCTTTTTAGATTTTTCTCAAAGGCCAAAAAGGCTGCCATGACACCTCTCGCACCACCTCCACCTCCAGCTGTGCCCCGTTTGGTGGAAGATGTGGTGCCAGATGATAGAGACGACCCAGAGATCATTGAGAATACCACCACTGTAAGTCTATTAGTACTATTAATATGGCAAAACTATTAAGTGAAATTGATTACCAACATTCCCTCTTGTTTTTTATTTACAGTATTATTACTCAGTGAGGATCTTTGCTGGTCAGGAGCCCACTGGTGTGTGGATTGGTTGGGTGACTCCCGACTACCATCAATACGACCAAAGCTTTGACCTCTCCAAAGTTCGAAATGTCACTGTTACCGTTGGAGACGACAGAGGCAACATACATGACAGGTCTTTTGGTGCTTCTGATTTATTTATATGAAGATTTAACCATAAATATATATATTTATGGTTAAATATAGTATAGTTATACATTTTTAAAATACCGTTTTTCTTTGCAGCATGAAACACAGTAACTGTTACATGGTTTGGGGAGGTGACCTGGTCAGCACTCAACAGACCCGTTTCAGTCAAGAGGACATGGTGGTCGGTTGCCTTGTTGATTTGGCAACAGGTCTCATGACCTTTACAGCAAATGGCAAAGAAATAAACACATTTTACCAGGTTTGAAACTTGCAATATACTGTACATATTACACCTGCCTTTAAAATGTTTTTGAATCTATGGTAAACTGCTATTTTAAAAGTAATTTGGTTTTATTTAAGGTGGAGCCCAACACCAAGCTGTTTCCTGCTGTATTTGTTCAGCCCTTTAGTCAGAATATGGTGCAGCTGGAACTTGGCAAACTAAAGGTAACTTATTCAATCCACCAAATCTTGTCCTTGATTTATTTGGTGTTGTCATACTTTAACTGAATTTATACAGAGTAGTATGACTGAAATAATACATGTGAACTGTATAAAAAACACTGTTATTCTTATTAAATAGTTGTTTTCACTCAGAAAACATTTGATACATTCCTGAATAGCTAAGAAATACTTGGCAAACTGGTCAGTGAGCAAAAAGGTGTACGTGAAGCCGTATATATCTTAAATATTATTTCCTTTGATACTCATCGTGTGTTTTTTTCTTTAGAATATCATGCCCATCTCAGCCGCCATGTTCCGCAGTGAACGTAAAAACCCAGTTCCCCAGTGTCCTCCCAGGTTAGACGTCCAGATGCTGACCCCAGTTATTTGGAGTCGAATGCCTAACCACTTCCTCAACCCAGAGGTGGGCAGAGTGAGTGAGAGGCTGGGCTGGATGGTAGAGTGCATTGAACCACTCATAATGATGGCATTGCACATCCCGGAGGAAAATAGGTAAAGTATTAATTTTGGTTATTGTTGTCATTATAAGAAACGGCATTGGTTCTCAAAGCTTTCAGTCCAATTACTGCCGAAGATAATGTCTGTCTCTTGAAGTACTATTTTATTAAACCAAAATGAGAATTAATCAAGAAAATAAATTAATTAATCAATGCATTGCTAAAAAGGACTAGACAGAGATACTTCTGGAACTAAGCCATGTCTAATCCAGGTCTAAATCTAAATGTAAAATGGTACAAACCAGGTTAACATCAGATATAAATTGTGTCTACATCATAAGTTTTTACCTAATTCAAAACTGCTGAATATTACTGAGCAACATTAGAAGCTGCCAGTGTTACCCAGACCACAGTTTGGGGACCACAAGTACGGGACAGTAAGTAAGTAACTTAACATGTGAATTTATTTAGGTGTATTGACATTTTGGAGCTGTCGGAGCGTCAAGATCTGATGAAGTTCCACTATCACACCTTGATGCTGTACTGTGCGGTGTGTGCTTTGGGCAACAACCGAGTGGCCCATGCCCTTTGCAGCCATGTTGACGAATCACAGCTTTTCTACGCCATCGAAAACACCTACCTCCCTGGACCTCTCCGCAGTGGCTATTATGATTTACTTATCAGCATTCACTTGGAGTCAGCCAAGAGGGCGCGTCTGGGAACAAACAAGGAGTTCATAGTCCCTATGACTGAAGAGACCCTCAGTATCCACCTGTATCCTGATGCAAAGAAGGCCCATTCTCTTCCTGGTGTAGGACTCACCACCTGCTTACGGCCCAAACTTCACTTCTCTTCAATCAACTTTGTCGGCACAGACCCCGACCTCTACACTCTTAGTCCCATTTTCCCACTCCAGGTATATTTGGGCTATTTTATTTGTTACTTAACACTATATTTTGAAAACCCTGAACATATAAGCATTTGTCTGGAATCACTGTTTTCACTTTTGTGACATTGACAATAACACTGAGAAAATATGGCATTTCAAACATGCTCATTAAGTGTTTCATTTCATACATGCTCATTAAGTGTGTCAATTATTTATTTGGATGAACTTAGATATAACCAGACTTTTTTTTGAGTACTTTTACCCACCTCTATCCACCTCTGGATGTAACTACTTTTTAACTATTTTCTGAACAGGAGCTGAAGACCAGGGCGATCAGCATGTTGACAGAGGCTGTGATGGACGGTAGCCAGGCCATGAGAGATCCAGTTGGGGGCAGTGTGGAGTTTCACTTTGTTCCCATTCTGAAGCTGATCAGTACAATTCTTATTATGGGAATCTTTGATGACGAGGACACAAAGCACATTCTTAAGATGATTGACCCCAGTGTCTTCAGTGGAAAAGAGGAGGAAGAGGAGGCACCAGAGGAAGAGAAAGCAGAGGAAGCAGCAGAAGAAGAGAAGGAGGAAGAGGAGGAGGAGGCAGAGCTTGAGGACGAAGGGGTTGGTGATGAAGAGGAGGAAGAGGCCAAAGGCGAAGAGAAAACAGAGGAGGAGCCTAAGGAGGAGGAGGGAGAGAAGGAGGCTGAGGCTGAGCCCAAAGAGAAGGAGGATGGAGAAAAGGCAGAGAAGGAAGAAGAGGCAGTGGAGGGTGAGGCCAAGAGCGAAGAGGAGGGTCTAGAGGAAGGACTGCTTCAGATGAAACTCCCCGAGTCTGTCAAGCTGCAGATGTGTAAACTTCTCCAATACTTCTGTGACTGTGAGCTACGACACAGAGTGGAGGCCATTGTGGCTTACTCCGATCAGTTTGTCCAAGATGTTCAGAACAACCAACGAGTGCGTTACAACCTGTTAATGAGGGCTTTCACCATGTCGGCCGCTGAGACTGCACGCAAGACTCGCGAGTTCAGATCACCACCGCAAGACCAGGTATTCATTTGATTTCATTTGATTTCTATGGCTATCACATGTGGTTGATTACGTATGTAGAACTAAGCCTTTTGACCCTCACATCTTTAGGTACTGTTGCTCACAAACTTCAAGCATGACGATGAGGACTCCCCAGTACCCGAGGATGTGCGGGAGAGTCTCGGATATTTCCATAAGGACATCTTGCTTCACTGCGGTAAAAACACTCCTGTTCTTCAAATTTAACAGTGATCCAATTTAACCAAGATCATGTAAAACTACCGTAGTTGTTTATTACATATATAGGTATCCTTATTGAGGAGGAGGCAGAGGATGAGGAAGTGGACACCTCGCTGAGGGGCAGGCTGCTCAGTCTTGTAGAAAAAGTCAAAAGCTTCCGCAAGAAAGAAGAGGAAGAGGCTCCTGAAGTCGAGGAAGAGACCAAACTGAGTAAGATACTCAGCTAACACAAATTCATGAAAAAGCTGCCATAGAACAGCATCTGCAAAAATTCTGACAAACTTATGTGGACCACATACAATTTCAGTCAGGCCAATTTTGCGCCTGTTGACAGGGCCTGCTGTACATCAATCACACAACACACACATATGTTTTTTTTATATTTGATCAAATATGTTCTTGTTTATCTAGGTACTCTACAGGAGCTTATCTCCCACACTATGATCCACTGGGCCCAGGAGTCTTACATTCAAAACCCTGAGCTGGTGCGTCTCATGTTCAGCCTGCTCCACAGACAGTATGATGGGCTTGGAGAGCTAATCCGAGCTTTGCCTAAAGCTTATGCGATCAATGCAGTGTCCGTCCAAGACACCATGGACCTGTTGGAGTGTTTGGGACAGATACGCTCTCTGCTCATTGTCCAAATGGGTCCAGAAGAGGAGCGGCTAATGATTCAAAGCATTGGGTTAGTATTATCTTTACCTTTATCTTATTATGAAAACACACCCATAATTTAGAGTTTGATTCTGACTTCTGTTTTTGTTACATTTAAGCAATATTATGAACAACAAAGTTTTCTACCAACACCCCAACTTGATGAGAGCTCTTGGCATGCATGAAACTGTCATGGAGGTGATGGTCAATGTGCTCGGTGGAGGGGGCGATTCTAAGGTATTTAAAATTGTGATTTGTTGTTGCCTGTAAATATAATCCAATTTCAAATACAGTTAATATTATCGCTTTACTATTTATGTTTATTCAGGAAATTCGTTTCCCTCAAATGGTGACCAACTGCTGTCGTTTCCTGTGTTACTTCTGCCGCATCAGTCGTCAGAATCAGCGCTCCATGTTTGACCATCTTGGCTATCTGCTTCAGAACAGTGGCATTGGTTTGGGTCTGTATCAAAACTATAACAGCATCTACTACTGGGTGTAATTCAAAAATATTGTTGTATTATTTGTAACAGTATACCTATCCTGAGCTATATATAGTGTTGTAGGGATTCTCTACATATTATTTACTAGGAAAATTCTTAAACTTGTAATGTGATTTGCAGGCATAAGTGGGTCTACTCCTCTGGATGTCGCTGCTGCTTCCTGCATTGACAATAATGAGCTGGCTTTGGCTTTGCAGGAACAGGATTTAGAAATGGTATAACCAAATAAAAATAGAAAATATATTATGTGCAGCTTGCTTATTCTTTTTGTGGTTTTGTAGGTGGTAACTTATTTGGCAGGATGTGGGCTGCAAATGTGCCCAATGCTTCTGTCTAAGGGCTACCCCGACATTGGCTGGAACCCAGTTGGTGGAGAGAAATACTTGGATTTCTTGCGCTTTGCCGTCTTTGTTAATGGTCAGTAAATAAATAGCTGTAAAAATGACTACTATGTGTATAGATTTTTATTCTAATACTTGTACCCCTTGTCCTGACAGGAGAGAGCGTGGAGGAGAACGCTAATGTTGTTGTGCGTCTTTTGATTCGTCGGCCTGAATGTTTCGGGCCTGCTCTCAGAGGTGAAGGCGGCAATGGTTTACTTGCAGCAATGGAAGATGCAATTAAGATCTCTGAGGATCCTGCAAGGGATGGACCAACAGTTAAGAAAGACAGACGATTTATGTAAGTATTTTTTGGTGATTTATGTTTTCAGCTTTGACTTACCATTACCTAAATTGAGTTCCCTTTGATTGAAAGGTTTGGTGGAGAGGAGCAACATGAGGAAAACCGTATTCATCTGGGAAATGCCATTATGTCTTTCTACTCCGCACTCATTGATCTGCTGGGTCGCTGTGCTCCTGAGATGCATGTAAGTTTTACTGTGTTTCAGAGTGGGGGGTTAATTAAAGAAAATAAAAATAAGTTGTATATCAACTTTTATTTTAACAAGTACTGTATATGTTCACATTAATAGCTGATTCAAGCAGGAAAAGGTGAGGCTCTAAGAATCAGGGCCATCCTCAGGTCTCTGGTGCCCATAGAGGATCTTGTTGGAGTCATTAGTTTGCCTGTGCAAATTCCTGCCTATGGAAAAGGTACAGTAAATATACTATAGCCGGTGGCATAATTAAACAGATTATGTTTACACATATTGTTCATATAATTTGATGTTTGGTATTTTCATCTAAAACAGAAAGTCAGATTATTGAGCCCAAGATGTCTGCCAGTTTTGTGCCGGACCATAAGGCGTCTATGGTGCTGTTCCTGGACAGAGTGTATGGCATTGATAATCAGGATTTCTTGCTCCATGTTCTGGAGGTCGGTTTTCTGCCCGACATGAGAGCTGCAGCGTCTTTGGACACAGTAAGTATAATAAAAAACAAATATAAACAGAATGAACTTTTGCAGTTTTTTATTTTTTTTATTTTTTAGGCTTTATTTGATAGGCCAGTAGATTGACAGGAAATCAGGGAGAAGTGTGGGGAGTGACCAGATTCAAACTCACGACGCCGGGGCAAGCGCTGATGGCTTGTAAATGGGCCGCACGCTCTACCTACTGAGCTAAACAGCGGCCCGAACTTTTGCATTTTACTTACATTCTCTCTTTTTGATCATAGGTGGCATTCAGCACCACTGAAATGGCCTTGGCACTTAACCGCTACCTCTGCTCAGCTGTGCTGCCTCTCCTCACCAAATGTGCCCCACTGTTTGCTGGAACAGATCATCGGGCGATCATGATCGATTCCATGCTCCACACCATCTACAGACTGTCCCGTGGACGAGCCCTCACCAAGGCTCAGAGAGACGTTATTGAAGACTGCCTCATGTCTCTTTGCAAGTGAGTAAAGATCATTAGTAGTTTGGGGTTTGTTCTAAAGCTTGTTCAAGCCAGTATTTGGATTTTTTTTGTTAACATTTTAAACATTACTTCTAAAATATTCACAGATTTCTTCGACCCTCAATGCTGCAACATTTGCTTAGGCGACTGGTCTTTGACGTGCCAATTCTCAATGAATACGCAAAGATGCCTCTTAAGGTTAGGTCCTTTATATAAATAAATAAATACATACGTTTTTTAGTCTGCATGCTTAATGTACATAATTATAATATATTTTTGTCATGATAGCTTTTAACCAATCACTATGAGCGCTGCTGGAAGTATTACTGCTTGCCGAATGGATGGGCTAACTTTGGTGTGACATCAGAAGAGGAGTTGCATCTTTCCCGTAAACTTTTCTGGGGAATCTTTGAATCATTGGCACACAAGGTGAAAGACAAAGAGTTTGTATAATCTACAAGAAAGATGTTTGATGTTCTGTGTTAAACTTTTATTTTGTCAAAACTCTAGAAATTTGATGCAGAGCTGTTTAAGATCGCCATGCCTTGCCTCTGTGCTATAGCTGGGGCCATTCCTCCTGACTATGTAGACGCCACTTTCTCTTCTCACACTGAGAAGAAGGCCTCTGTGGACGCTGAGGGCAACTTCGACCCTAAACCTGTGGAGACCACCAAGTGAGCGTTTCATTGTTATTAATTTGAATTTATTATAAACTTTTTCATTAAATTTAAACATGTCTCTTTAGCAGTTTGTGATCATAATTTTTCATGTCATTGTAGCACTATCATCCCAGAACGACTTGATGGATTTATCAACAAATATGCAGAGCACACTCATGACAGATGGGCCTTTGAAAAAGTCAGTAACTCTTTCTGATTATTTGTTTCTCTTAAATTCAGTCAACTTAATGTATATGTTTTAATTATGACAAAAACTATTATTTTTCAGATCCAAAACAACTGGACCTATGGAGAGGTGTTGGATGAAAATGGCAAAACTCACCCAATGCTTCGGCCTTACAAAACTTTTTCTGAAAAGGTACATTTGCATGAATACGCATAAATAACTTAATTGCCCATACTTGTATATTTTGAGATAACTTTCCATCTTTTTTAATTTGTGTTTTTGTATTAATTGCTCTTTTTTTCCAGGATAAGGAGATCTATCGCTGGCCCATAAAAGAATCAATTAAAGCCATGTTGGCCTGGGAATGGACCCTTGAAAAAGCCTCAGAACGGGAGGGAGAGGTTGAAAAGAAAGTTGCCACACGCAAAATCTCCCAGACCGCACAGGTATTGAAATATTGCTTTAACTATATTTAATCTAAAAATAGAGGAAAATCAGGAATAGTAAAATTGATATGTACTAATGTTTCAGGCCACTTACGACCCCAGTCATGGCTACAACCCTCAGCCAATAGATATCACAGGAATGGCTTTGTCCAGGGAACTCCAGGTACTTTTCTTACCTTTCCCAGCACATTTATGGTTGTTAATCCCAACATTTAATGATATAATGTATTTTTCTATGTGCAGTCCATGGCTGAGCAGCTAGCTGAGAACTATCACAACACCTGGGGCAGGAAAAAGAAGTTGGAACTGCAGGCTAAAGGTAAAATATATGTATGAACGTGTTAAAATTATTATTATTTTTTTTGTGACATATTTTTTTTATAATGTTGTAGGCGGTGGCACCCATCCTTTGCTTGTGCCTTATGACACCTTAACGGCCAAGGAGAAGGCTCGAGACAGAGAGAAGGCCCAGGACCTACTCAAGTTCCTCCAACTCAATGGTTATGCTGTCACCAGGTAGACTGATTCATGTGTATGTTGTAAATGTACGCAGATATCATTAAGTATGTTTTATCTGATTTTATTTTTCTGTGTTAATCCAGAGGTATGAAGGACATGGAGCAGGACATTTCCTCCATTGAGAAGCGTTTTGCGTATGGCTTCCTTCAAAAGCTTCTCAAATGGATGGACATCGCACAAGAATTCATTGCTCATCTTGGTAATATATATTGTTTGTTAAAATAATTTCTTAGGGTTTTGCACAAGTTTACTTATTGCACTTACTGGACTTTAAACAGAGGCTGTGGTTAGCAGCGGGCGAGTGGAGAAATCACCACATGAACAAGAGATCAAATTCTTTGCAAAGGTAGGATATCATTTGGACATACCAATTTCTATTGTATACATATCCAGTGGGGGTCTAGCTGTCAAATATAATAACATTATATTATTTATCTTATTAGATTCTTCTGCCGCTGGTAAATCAGTATTTCAAGAACCACTGCCTCTACTTCCTGTCCACACCTGCTAAAGTCTTGGGCAGTGGAGGCCATTCATCTAACAAAGAAAAAGAGATGATTGCCAGGTAATATGAGCTAACATGTTGTACAAATATATTTTCTTCTTAATTGTTTGATTCAGTTTCTTTACTGCACCTTGTCTTTAATACAACTTATCTGCCATTATTTCTAATGTTCAGTATTCCCTGTGTCCTAAGGTCATTTTAATGTACTTTCCTCATTACCTTAAATGTCTTTCCTCCATCACTTTCCCTTACTACCCCTCCTGCTCTTTTCTCCTTGTGCCATAGTATCTTCTGTAAGTTGGCTGCTTTGGTGAGGCACAGAGTATCTCTTTTTGGTAAGGGTCCTGCATGTTGGCTGTCACCACATCATTGTTTTCAGTTTTGACTTTGGGTTTTCCTTTAGTTTTATTGCACCACTATCTTCCAATGTTTTCACTCCTCATTCCCATTGAATCTTTTCATCTAATGCTTCTTTCTATTTAACTCTGCTTCTGCTTGATTGTGGGTGTTTTTGCAGCTTGCTATAGTTAAATTATCTTTTTGGTACATTGTTGCAGTGTACATAATATCAGTATTGTG
>JAVQJW010286106.1:0-13185 GCA_036025195.1 Hypseleotris klunzingeri
AAAAGAATAGCCACAGAAGAAACATAGTTGTGGACTTCTAAATGATGCTTGTAGTGTTTGCTTTGGCCTAACTCAGTCCAGTCTGTGTACTTTTATTAAAGCGGAGAGACGTAGAGCGAATTGAATGGGAGAGTAACTGACACAGAAATTGCAGAAGAAAATTATTGTTATTCCACTATTAAATTATATATTCTGGGCAGAATCACCTCTGACAGGGCCGACCCGAGTGGCACTCCCGATGTGTGTGAAACTTAATCTGTCCAAAAAACCAAGGCCAGGCCACTGTGCCAGCAACAAGGAGAACACACAGGAGAGTCGGAATGAAAGGAAATTAAAGAGAATCAAAACTATTTAAACAAGTCTATTTTTGGAGTCAGTGGGTGTTAGTAAAAACAAACCTAATGACCAGCTTTTGAGAAAGACCGTGTGGATGCTGGTCAAAGAAATGGTCTTAAGGGCTTCCGAATATATGCCAGTCTGCTTTTCATGTTTTTTTAAATGTATACCTGGCACTTTATTACATACGCCTGTTCAACTACTTTTTAAGGTAAATAATAAATTGGCCAATCATTAAGCCGCACCTGAATGCATGCAGTCTTAAGATAGGTTGAAGACAAACAAAGTGACGTTCAAATTGGTTAAGTAGGAGGATTAGGTGACTTTGAAAGTGGTATTTAATTAATCGGGAATGGACAAAAAAGAGAAATATCCAGTGAGCGGCAGTTGTGAAGCAGCAGTGAAAATGCCTTGTTGATGGTAGAGGTCAGAAGACTGGTTCAGTAAACATTACAGTAGCTCAAAGCTTTACAACCAAGATCTACACAAGATGCATCAAAATCCTCAACTACTTAAATGTCCTATATTATGCTTTTTGTGTCTTTCAGAGTCTATTTCAAATACATTTGGGTTACCATTGCATTGCAGCATTTAACAATATTTATCTAATACAAGCTGTTTAGTATTAATATTCTTTACATCTCCTGGTAAATAAATGAAGCCTCACAGCAAAACACATCTTCAATCAGATATGTTGTTGAATAATGGCAACGAGCAGCAAAAGACCAAATCTGTGCCACTTTATTAGGCACACCATCTACCTAATAAAGTGACCAGTGTATTTAGTCAAATTGTGTCATCCTTCAAAGACCCATTTAACCTTGTCCTTGTCCCAAAGCACTCAGACATAAACATAATGTGATTTGAATAACGAGCTGGTTTCACTTCGCTCTGTCTTCATTCTTCCAAAAACAATCAACCGTTGAACACACAAGGTTTCGGCTGATGTAAAATAAATAAGCTCCATGTTGTATCCATTTGAATTAATGATCTGTGAAAATTGGGCAAAAACAGAAGAGTGGCACTGGTTTGTGTGTATGTTGGCTTGTGGGATTGAGTGGAAAAATGATACTGTGTTATAAATTTTACACACTCAAGGCTGATGCATAAATATTCGCCAACAATATCATTTTGTCTTCTAACAATAACTTGAAGTAACAAAATAACACATTTTTTAAACTGGATCTTAAAATATTTTGTCATATTCCTGTCTTGTTTCTGTGGTCTATACCCACATAATGCCAACTGTATGTCTTCGTCCAGTAGCGTGCTATGTTGTTTTGTAAATTTTATGAGCCTATGTGCAACTGTCTAGTCTTGTGGGACGTGCTGGTGTTGCTATTTCCTTGCCTTAGTATAGGTTTTTCATACAAGAAGCTTTACCGGCTTGTACTAGTCAGTCAATGCAATCTGATCCTCTTGTGCTTTGCTTTGATGGGCTAGCCTTTTTCTGCATTTTACCCCCTCGCCTTCCTCTCTCTCTATTGCTTTACATGAAAAGCGCTGTGAATCAATAAGCATTGTGTTTCTCCAGCGCTGAGTGTGATTGTGCTTTTGGTCGTAATGACAGTCAACCTTGTTTTTCATTCCACTTGAGGTCAATACTACATATGAGACAGAGGGTAGTTTATGAGCGAGCTAATAGGTAGAGACAGCGGTGACCTGCTTATGAGTTAGAGACAGAAGAAGTGATCATGCGCCCATGTGGGTGTGTGTGCATCAATAAGTAATGAGTTAAAACTCTTTGTGATGACCCAGCTCACTAGCGGCACCCTGAATTGGAAGTCGGAACTCTAAGACACATTCTTGTATTTTTAGCTAAGGATGTTTTAACTATATTATGTGTGTTTACTGCCACTACTTACAAAGGGGTATCTTCTATACAGTATATAGATACACATTCAGATTGGTTTATTTGTCATATGCAAGTTCATCAGCAATGAAATTCTTGATTGAATTGAGTTTAAAACAAGTATGAAAATACAGTATGTGGCATCAACTTTGTCATACAAAACCAAATAGTAATTGGTTGGCAAACAGCTGTTCAAAATTTAAATAGTGAAAAAAAATCACTGTAGACAAGAATTAACTATGGATTTTTGTGGGCTACTAGTACTAATGGGCTAGAGCTGTTTCTAAAGCGTGTGTGTGTTAGAAATTGTCTTGAACAGAGACAGTCTAACTCTTTTTACATTTAAACCCCCTTTTCTATTTGTGCAATAGATTTGAAAAGTTGCAAAAATAGTATTGCACAATCACCATGTTATTTCTTTCTTTGTTAAGTTTTTGAGACAGTCTGGGGTTTTAACATGTCCTTGTTTTTTGTCTGTTTCCCCACAGCACTCTCAACAACAACAATGTCAGCCTCATCCCTTTGTCCAGCTTCAACCACATGCCCAAGCTGCGGACACTGTAAGTACAACACAACATACTCCAAATATGTTGAATGCTCTGCTGCCTCCTAAATGCCTCTTTCACATGGTCTGTGCCCTGCGTGTAACTGGTTAATCAAGTCGTTATGAGTGTGCCACTCCACCATTGTCTCATGACTGTGAATAATCATGTGGCTATTACACCGTCACATATACAGATAACCACACCACATGCAAAGAAATGGATGCACAGATGAGACTATGCATGTACCACACACACACATGGATATATAGGCTCTTAACTAACTGAGTAATGGTAACCTCATTATTGCCACAAAAAAGCCTGGTTAGACTCTACATTTCAGCCTGCTTTGATTTATTAGAAAACCTCTTCTACTGATGTCAGCACGTTACGGAGATACAAACACTCAACATTGCGGTTTGGGATGACCCCGGTCCCAATCGTCATGTCCCATTAATAGACAATGATTGGTTCCTCTCTCTTTACTTTGGTTTCTAAATGAGGATCAGAAGGTTACCAAGGTGACGGAACAACACCCCAAGGAGTCTGTCCTAAAAATCTACTGGGACCATCCAAGAGGCAGTGGGTGCATTCCTTTTGACCACACCAACTTCGACTTCTGCCAAACCGTCATGTGCAGAGCGTGGTTTCCTCCACCACATCGGCACATTGTATTTGTGTGGTCACGCAACCCCGCTGAACGCTACAAAAAAGGGGGATTTCTAAAAAGACATTGGTTTAAGTTTATGAGGTTTTGCTGAACAATAAAGTGCAATGAGCAGCCAGTCAGAGGGGTAATGTTTGTGATACTTCCTGCTTTTTCTGCAACTCTGAAGGCAATACAACTAAAAAGCAGGCTTTTAAAATTGGATTCAGGCAGCAGCAGGACCAGACAGTTGCCAGAAGATTGAGATCAGAGTTGCCAATATCCAATATATTTTAATCAGAGGTTCTTGTTTGCTGCTGTTTTCTGTCAACACTGACTGTGTGTCTCTTGTGATTTGCTCCTCTTTCCTTTTGTCCCTGGTGCCTCTGGTTCCTCTTTAAGTTTCTAAAAAATAACCTTTTACCCCATCCTTCTGTACTTCCATGCTTTTATCTACAACATTTTATTATTGTTCATATTTTTGTCATGTGCCTTCTGAATGCATGTTAGTTATTTATCATACCTTGCTAATGGATTCAGTGATGCACATTTAAGAGTTTAAGACAAACCTACTTAAGTTCAAATCAAGCACCAGGGTGACTTTGAACTTGGAATGGTTATTGGTGTCATTCTGAATATTTGATCTAATTTGTTATCTACTGGGAATATCACATGGAATACCTAGAGTTACAGAGAATTGTTTGATATGGATGTACAATAAGCAGATGTTCACGTTTGATGTCAGAAATCAGAGATTGGTTTGAGATAATAGAAAGACAACATTAGCTTCAATAACTACTCTTACAGACCACCTCTGAATGCAGTTGGTCCTAAGCACCCTAAGATCACATCAGTCATTGTTTATTGCACTGTATTTTCAAATCCCTTATCCTCTTGGCAGAAATGATATTTCATTTTTTGTCTCCCATTCAAACGTGTACAAAGACATGATTATGCCTCCTGCTGTGTGAATCAAAGATGTCCTCATCGTCCCCTCAGCCCTTGACACAAACCTGCTTCTCACACATTCACAGTAACAGTATGCTGCCCTAAGTCACCTGCCACCAACAAACAAAATGCCTTACACTAGCTCACATACACTGCTCCCTCTTTGGACCTCCTGCCTGCTCCATTCTCCCTTGAGTTTTAATCCTACTTGTCAGTAATTAAAGCCGAACCGAGGGTGGGCTGGGACGTGGCTATCTCCAGGCGGGGGCTTGACTATAAACTGGATTTATAATGGGAGAGTGGTATTAAAACTCACTGCCCCCGCTGCTAGCATCAATGAGCCCATCTCAGTTCCATAACAGGATTTGTCCTCTGCTTTATTACAAAGGGAGGCCTGTCTTCTGAAAGGCTAGATATCCCGGCTGGCATATAATAGGCTGACAAGACACTCTGCTGTTTGGTCCACCCCCCTGCTCCTCACAGCTCTGTCCCTCTCCGGTCTGCATTTAGTGCTAGGTGCTGTGAGCCTCTTAAAGTGGCTCTGTCCACCTGATGCTCTGGAAATTGATGAGTCCATTTAATGGGGTCAGCTAGGGGAAATGTCCTAGCGTGAGAAGAATAAACACATAATAGATACTTTATAAACAGACATTTTGCTGTAAATAAAAGAAAAATATAAGTTTATAGATAAACTTTAATTAAAACAAAAATAGGGACTGTTTAATTAGCATTGACATTAAGTCCATACTGTGATCAATGAATAGATTGACTATTTAGTATTGAAAACCACTGTGTCTCTGTCTGTCTTTGCAAGTTATTGTTGTACATACTGACTGAGTATTTGTTCCTTTTATATTTGGATTTTATTTTGGGCCTATGCTAAATGTTACTAACAGGTCCTAAAGTAGCCTGCTCACAGTAAAGGATTTTGTTGTTGCTTACGCAGACAGACCAATCACAAGCTGTTTGTGTGCATGCAAGTGTGGCTTTTTAGCTTCATGTTTAGCGTTTCTGATTGGGTTACTATATGTTGGTAACCTTGAATTAATGCAATTAGCAAGAGACCAGACTAATCAAACCTAATCTTTGGATAGATTAGGGAAAAAAATGTGGCTGGCCAGACAGAATTTTCTACAGTTATTCTGCCCATTCTCGCAATTTGATCCTGATTCATTTTTATTTCTTTCCCCACATTTTTCCCTGATCTTTGCTTGCCCCTCTCCTGTCCCTCTGTGACCCTCTCACTCTCTTTGTGAATGGACCGTGTGTCCTCTTTCTGAGAGCAGTCATATTGTAACAGACTATGGGGAAATGAGAGCTGAGGATATTGCGGTGTGTGCCTTCTCTTACCACTTGTGGTCAAGGCTTTAAGCTGTGTACATAAAGACAAGCTGAGGCAATATACTTCAAACCAGATTGCTCAAAGTCATGTTTTATTTTGACTTCTGTGATGACAAGCAGTTTTAACTAAGTCATATTTTGCTAATTGCTCTATTGTCTCACAGGCGTCTGCACTCCAACAACCTCCACTGCGACTGTCACCTCTCCTGGCTTTCTGATTGGCTACGGGCCAGAAGGGGTTTGGCTCCCTTTACCCAGTGTATGTCCCCCGCCCACATGAGAGGCCTCAATGTCCCGGACGTCCAGAAGAAGGATTTCATCTGCAATGGTGAGCTCACGAGATTACATACACTCATATAATTGGATTGGAGGTACATTATTAAACTATGGGCTGTTTTTATCATAGGAAGTGATGATGTCATGACTTTAGTGATGGCCATAAAACAGTCTGACTTGGCTTTCATAACATTTATAAAATATAACTGTGGAGAGAGCCTCCACGGTTGAAGCTGGATTGTTTGAGCTATTCAAAAAATATTACATTTATGGTGGATTTCATGCCAACTTATGATGTAGACATACAATGAAAATGAAGGCAATTATTATAAAGAGCATTATTATCACAGGGACAGCTTAGCATTGAGTTTTCAGTGAAATAATTACAATGTGTAGGAGCCTGATCAGCCAAAAAAGCTTGTGTGAGAGCAGTGGTATTATCAGCAGTAGATAGTATAGGCTGTTTATAGGCCTCTGATTCAGCTCTCTGCTAATAGACTGCCAGCCCATGCTCTCTTTATTAGCCTTTAGCTCCTTCTCCTCTGCACTACAGCAGACCTCCTCTGACTGCTGCTCCTTCTGTCGCCTCCTGTCTTGTTTTATTCCACCACCAGTTCCCATTCTCTTTATCTTATGCACTATTCATGCCCCTTTTCTCCGTCCATTTGTCGAGTTTATCTGCCTGCCTCCTCGCTGTGGTAATTTCCTGTTTTGTTCCTGCCTTACCTGTTCTCTCACCTTTATCTAGTGCTACCCCTGTCTTCTTTAATACTAGTTTGCATTTTAATGCAATTTCTGGCATGTGTAAATGTAATGTATTCAAATTTATTCATAACAAAGATACACAAAGGGGTCACTTTTTGAAATGTGTTGTTTTGTAAATCTATAAGTTCATAATAGGTCTCTAACTTTAGTATATTATACATGTTTATGTTTTATCAATGCTACAGCAAACTCAGGCATTCACAACCAGTAGAATCAGTTGCGCATTTTATGACGGGTCCCGTAAATGTGTTATCACTCCAGGGTCTCTTTCATTCAAACTGACAATATGAGGATAAACTTGATAAGTGTGCCACTGTAGGCTTGTTATTATTATGGAAGTATTCCCATAATGCAGTTACAAATCACATAAAGTACCTCAATCCGGTTTTACTTTCCCAACATGGTCCCAACCCTGCCAACTACTCTCAGCAATAGCAGATCTTTATCAGCTGTCCCAACTAAAACCAGACCAGTTTGCCATGTCAAAATTCTCAGATGTTAATCAAACGTAGACCAAAGAATTATACATACTGTACCTTAAACTAGCTCTGAGTTCAAGGTTTAGGGCCGAGGCAGTCACTGTATCAAAGGTTTAGGGCCGAGGCAGTCACTGTATCAAAAAAGAAAAATCAGGAATCCATTGCTAGTATTTCTTTATCATACCATTACCTGTCTCACATTGCAAGAAGAGATATACTGGACTCATAACAGGAGAATCTCAGAATAGCCCAGGCACGTTCTCACCAGACATAAGCCTTCAAAATCAAACATATTCTTGGACTTTTTTAACTCAGTGTCTGAGTGTCTACAGGCTTGTACATACAGGCTACTCTTCATTATGACTTGCATAGTTTGACCCTGTCTCATTTGTGCCTATAGGTCCAGCTCAGACCGAGTCCAAGCCTTGCCTCCCTCCTGTGGCTGTCTGCCCAGCGGCCTGCAGCTGCAACAACAACATCGTGGACTGTCGGCGCAAAGGCCTGACGGAGATCCCTGCCAACCTGCCAGAGGGTATCGTGGAGATGTAAGTTTTATTCAAGCACGGTTGGATGCTAGTTTTTATTAGCATCATAACCATACTCCATATTCAGTAGTTGTTTTTATTTGCCTTCTGTATGAATTATAATTTCTCAACTAGACATGACTGAAAGTGTAGTTTAATTATTGTCAAACTTTTTCGTACAATTTCTTCTTACCCGTCTCACCCCACTGTGGGACGTGTCCGATATCCGTATTGATCGCTGGTCCCTGTTTGTTTGTACTGAGGACAGCTGCTTGATTGCTCTGTGAGTAAAGGAGCAATTCTCCCCTGCAATGCTGCACCACCCCCAGTCTGGCTCCTCCGCATAAGTAATAGATTTACACACATTGCCCCCTGTATGAACACACTCTCACTTTTATTTACACTTAAACAAATTCACATTGTACACCTACACAAATCAATTCAGCAATGCAAACACGCACCTATATATGCATTCGGATTAATTCGCCAAGGCATATCTGATCAAATTTCCACAGCAAACACATACTCGAATAAGGTTTGCGTCGGATCTATTCTAATAAATGTTGTTGCCCCAGCCTGTAACAATAGGACATAATAGGATGATCAATTGTCAGTCCTCCGTTGTAGACGAAATCATCCTTCAACGTGCTAACGGCAAGGATCACTGCCAAGACTATGCTGACATCCATACATTAGCAAGCACTGCTATATGTAGATTGATCCCTTCACGTCAAACATATTCATACAGCGATTTTACAAAGGGCTTGAGGCAACAACAAGGTGTACCTGTGTGAGAGCGTATCATTTCCAAAGCGATCTCTTGCTTGACTTGTCTTTTCAATCACCTCTAGACCTTATAGATTTTTGATGTTGTCTGCAAAAGTGTCTTCCCCTTAATACATCCCTTAAGTGTCTTTGCCCTAACCTTGTTGTTGAGCCTAAATATAATTTCTAACCTGTTGTGTGTGCAGATTGTCTCAGTCAATATCACTACACTCTTTATTTATTTTGACCTCTTCCTCTAAATAAGATCTTGTTCGATGGCAGGGGAGTGAGAGGAGTAAATTGAAAGAGGGATTCAAGCCAAAAAAACAAAGAGCAAATTCCCAAGCACCTTGAGTTTTTTTGTACATAAGCGTTTCATTTGAACTTACTGGTTACGTCATTCCATTCAAATTGAAAAGTCAATTTAAGACCATTTTAAAGTCCAAATTATAGCTCAGATGTCGTTGAGAATAGTTTGCAAGAGATTGGCTGTTGTGAAGATGTGGTACAAAGAAACATTAATTTATAACTTTAATTCAATTTCCCCTCAGTCTTGGGCCATGAGTGACTAAAACCCTTTGGCAGAATACAACCATAACATTGGGTGTTGGTTGCAGGGTCAACACAGAGACACGGTGACAAGCAACAACTTGTTTACTCCCATGCATGTCTTTAAATAGTGTGAAGAAACCATTTTAAAATGCATGCTTTATATTAGATTTTTGATTGCCATGTTGATCCGTTGTTAACTGTCCTTTTGAACTTCTCAGTTGCAAAAGTTTGAAATTAGTTGAACATTCTTCATTCCTAAAAAGTGCCAGGCCTTAACTGAATGACATGCATAAAATCCAACTACAAAGTGGTTAATGATATTGAATGTGGTTACTACCCACAATTCAAATCGACCAGCATTTGGCTTGTTAGCTATAGTGCTAATGTCAAGCCCTGACAAGCCCCGCATTAGTCCTGTACTCTACAAACCATATTGATTTTTTAAGGTAGCTGAGATCGTAGTTAAATTGGCACTAATATAAGAATAGATGTAACCTAGGACAATAAGAAAAGCAAGGGATGGAGAGTAGAGGTCAGGCCCATTTTCAGGACAGTGTTGAGTGAAGAGAAGAGAAAGAACACGAATAGTGAATTAGTTCCCATTTATCATTCTGACAACTGACCCTGTGTCTGGCCTTGGGACCTCACTATAACCTGTTCTCCTACGCCAGTTTCCCCTTTCCTCTATTGTACCCCTCTCCTTCTCCCATGCAAAAACAAGGTGACATGAACAATGCATATGTGGCATGAATGAATGTGTTGGCTGAAGTATCACTGAAGGAAAACAAAAGTGCAATACCGCAAGGGCGACTGCATGGCTTATCCTTATGGCTCCATACATGATAATAAATAGAGTAATTCAACTAGGGCAATGTAATGTGCAATGTCCGGAGAAATAGTGAATTCTCTTTGGCTTGTGGAGTCTAGAATGTGTTCATAAATACATTGAGAGTCCAAACAGAAACACTGCGGTTTTATTAAGCGTATATATGACAACTACAATAAAGTACATGCGCATATACAATTGCAAAATGAAAATTGTTTTGCTACCACGTCCAGTTTTGTGCACATTTTATGCAGCGAAACGCTTCATTATTTTTGATTGGCAGCACTTTTGATATCGCTTGTTACTTTAGCTTGGACACATTATTTACACCTCCTGCGCACTGTGGTCAAATCCATTTTGGTGCACACAGGAAATGTGGTCAGTGGGCCAGGTCTGCTTTTGCTGGACTATACTTTTTCTCACAGTCTCTAAAGTTTCTGAAGGGCTAGTCCCATGTAAGCTTATTATGACTGGGCTGAAAAATCTCACTCTATATTTCACACAGTATGACCTGGCTCGACCCTCGTTGTAAGGCAAAAAGCAATCTGCACTAAATGTTGTAGATATTGCTTAGAACAGCCACCTTTTGATCCCTATGTTCCACCGCGGCTGCAGGACTTCATGTCGGGTTAAATGAATATTCAAAGAAGAGGATTTATTGTTGAATGTGTCTAATTCATATTTCCACCACCCTCTCTTTGTTTTTCCATTTGTCCCCAGCCGTTTGGAGCAAAACCTGATTAAAAGTGTCCCACCAGGAGCCTTCACTGCATACAAGAAACTCAAGAGAATGTAAGTCTGTTTCAATCAATTCACACTGCACCTATATACAGTTCATTACAATATCGGCGCATGTCCTAGCAGTTTTACATTATAAACCGGACACAATTACAGGACTAAGGCTTATAAACATACCTATAAGATGGGCATTGCACTTTGCCTCTGTGCACTCTACTGAATACATTTTTTGGTTTCTTTCTTTTTTACCTGCTCATTTTACATTGTTGTAGTACCTTTGACAAATCTGTTTTCCCCGTTTAACTTTAACAATACATGGAAAGCATGTATTTTTTTGTTCTAGGAAATTTGTCATATTTTTGATACCAAGAAATAAGTGAAGCCTTCCAATATGGTGATGCCTTTTTTATAGACTGTGTTAGAGAAGCGTGTCTATTCTGAAGACATATTCTCTGCCACACTTCATCTCTCCGCACACCTACCATCATAAAGAACTCCGATGAAAAATGTACAAATCATGCAAATGTTTGAAAATGCCAGACTTGATGAGGTTTTTAAGGTTACACCACTCACCCGTCTACACTTCCTCAGCTCCAGATGGAGTTTTTAACCTAGACAAAAGCTTTGAATAATATATTTTACAGAGGTAGAAGTCCATGACATGAACTGCACTTAACATGGCAGTCTCTCTCCGCTGACACTTCTCTGACTCGCCCTGTCCATCACACTATCTCCCTAATTTACTTTACATTCTGTCAGGTTTTTTCCAGCGCTGTCCCCTTGCCTTGACCTCTGCTGATGCATTCTCTCATGATCATTTGTCACACACGGTTCGAGGACAGTCGCAGACAATGGACCCCATTACTGTGTATTACTGTAATGGACTTAAATCCTCTCTCTGTCTCTCCCACAGCGACCTGAGCAAGAACCAGATTTCTGACATTGCCGCCGATGCGTTCAGCGGCCTGCGTTCACTCACTTCACTGTAAGTATGACGAGCCCTGTCACCTGTCATGTAGCAGACACTAGTTTGGTATGAAAAGTCTGGGTATTCCGTCATTGAGGCGTAGTCCAGTTGGTTGCTTGGTTCTCTTGTCAAGTTTGAATGGTTGTTGTCAGTAATTCAGAGAAAGTGACTGTGGCTGGTCAGCGTTCAACCCGATGGTCCTAAGGCCATATAAATGGTAGGGTTGCGTTAAGAAGGGTATCTTGCCTAAAATCAATGTCAAATTAATTATAAAATCAACCAAATCACTGCAAACTAGGATGTACTGATGATTATTTGCTCTGGTGACACCAGATAGGAAATGGCGAAATGGAAAGTATACTGTGTTTTTACAGTAAGTCAGTGAAAAACAGATCAAATCCTACCCTAAAAACAGGTTGAGCATTTTTGAAAATTTTATTAAATACATCCAAATCATTAAATAACTATTTATTTACAATAGAATAATAAAGCAGGTGATTAGGGTAATTTAATCTTTTTAATAAGTAAGCAGTTTTATGCACATTTGAATTGTAATCAGTTTTACTTTTCAAATAAAAATCATTAATTCTACTGCAGCTAATACCTACCGGTACCTATATTCTCTGATTTCACTGTTAGTATGACATGACCTGCCTGACATGTCTCACACAGAAAATTCATACAAAAAGTCAGGGCATTGCCAAACATTTAACATATATTGTTGTTGCTGTCCAAAGTTGACACAAAGCTGCATGTTTATAATTGTACACCATCGTCTTGCTTATGTGGCTGCGTGTCTGTGCGATAAGAACATGAAGGACAGTTTAATTTGAATCAGTCCGGAGCATGACAATTAGACAGTCAGACAAGCAGGGCCAGACAAGGTGAACTGTGCTGAACATACACAAGTCAGGGCTCACCACCACTCCTGCCGCAGAGGCCAGCCCAGGCGTGATGCCGCAAAATATAAAACCGCTCGTCTGAATTAAACTGCTTACAACCCGAATGAGAAGATCTGCCGTAATCTCAGTTTGTCATAATCACATGAGAGCAATAGTCTAAAACGCTGTTAGTGGAAAAATCTTTATTTCTATGCCATATGATTTTAATATTCTGACGTTATTATCACCTCCAATAAAACCTTAACCTTTGATGGACTGGTTTATATTTGGCAGCTTGTATTACAAATAATGCTGGGTATTGTAAAAACTGGTGCAAGGTGTGGGTAAAGGTAAGACAACTGTAGATTGATAGTGTTTTTGTCTCTTTTTTCTGTCCTGTGCAGGGTGCTGTATGGCAACAAGATCACCGAGCTGCCCAAGGGACTGTTTGATGGACTAGTCTCCCTGCAGCTGCTGTAAGTACTCTTTTTGTTCTGTGTAGTAAAACTGAGTGTGGATCCATGCACACTAAACACAATAGGGAAATGCATTATTTAGTCTACATTCTCCAAAACAAACCATTAGGCACTGTCATATGTGGAAGCTATAATGTGAAATGCTTGAAATTCAACAATCACTCCCTAAAAAGGCATAATAAGTGTTCTTACCAAAGGACTTTTTCAAATCTTTCAATAGTAGTGTACGAGTGTCTAACTATGATGATTCAGTATTTTAGCTTTTGTGTCA
>JAVQJW010286298.1:0-11527 GCA_036025195.1 Hypseleotris klunzingeri
ATCCGGCATTTCGTTTTTGAGTTATCGCGGTCACACGGCCAATCTGCGGACGCGGACGCGGACGGACATGAAACCATAATATCGCCGAACGCATTGCGTTCCGCCGATATAATGAGAAACATTAGTCAATATTTCTGAATATCTCTTTGATTTGAACAAAAACAATGCTGATTTATGAAATATTTATTGGCAATAGTTTAATTTACAAAATGGTAATAATATATACATTTAGTTAATTACCACCTAATTTTTATGTAATTAGAAACACAAAATATAATGTACCTGGCTGAAAATTTTTTAAATTGCCACCAAAGATTCACCAAGATCTTGTATTGATGATGGAAGAGTCAGACCACTGCCAAAAGCCTTCTCCAACACATCCCAAAGATTCTCAATGGAGTTAAGGTCTGAACCCTGTGGTGGTCCATGTGTGAGAATGATGTCTCATGCTCCCTGAACCACTCTTTCACAACTTGAGTCCAATGAATCCTGGTATTGTCATCTTGGAATATGCCTGTGCCATCGGGGAAGAACAAAATCCATTGATGGAATAACCTGGTCATTCAGTAAATTCAGGTAGTCAGATGACCTCATTCTTTGGACACATACAGAAGGCTCTTACCTATTTGCTTAGTTCCAGGTGGTTCCATAATTACTGTTGGCTACCACACTATGAAGCAAAGTGCAACCTATTTAATTCAGAAAAAACAAAAGAATGGGCTTATGTTTAGCTCAGTTGGAAGAGCGTACGGCCCATATACAGAGCCTACAGTGCTCGTCCCAGCGTTGTGAGTTCGAATCTGGCTCATGACAGTTTGCCTAATGTCATCCCCAGCTCTTTCTCCCTGATTTCCTGTCAATCTACTGTCTACTCTAAAAACATTACAACAGTGCAGTGTAAGGTCCACATATAGTTCCAGTGATGTAGTGTGATGCAGTGTCTATGGTACTGTGCTTGTGCTGTTTCTAAGTACAGCACAGCCTCTTTATCACCTCTGGTGTCTCTGTGTGTGTGTGTGTGTATGTGTATATATATATGTGTGTCTGTGTGTATGTGTAAGTGTGTGTAGTTCATCTTAATCTGCTGTTGGTAAAACAGAGAGGAGCAGTGACAGCTTAAGCAGTAAATCGGAGCCTCTCTATCTCTTTAAAGGGTATTAGGGAACATCTCTGACACCGCGTTTGAAGCACTGTGAAAAATATCTGCTATCTCTCCTCCATAACAGCACTCTCACTCCAAATTGTAGGCTCTTTGTTTTGCTCTTGGGCTGAGCTATATGTTTAGTGTGACAAGAGAGACCAAATAGTGGGGATGGAAAGAACAAGGTTTTTCTGCCAAAACCAAAATGTTGGAAAATCCCATTCCTAAAGCGCGCATGAAGGCTTCCCCAGGCTTCCAGGAGTTCCCAGGCTCAGGGGGATTGGGCTGAGTACAACCCGGGATGAAGCGCTCTTTTGATGTCATGCTAGTCGAGCGTAGACCCCCCGCCTGGAACCACTCCAGCATGTCTTGTCTGTGTAATTACCAGCGGTCAAGAGAGGAAGAAAATGCCTCTTCTCCGGCACGAGGCAATTGAACCAGGGCACACACACTCTAATGGGTGAAATTGGTCGTTACGTGGAGGTTCTGGCCAAGTTTTGGAAAACATTTCTTACAAATTATAGATGTATTATCTATAATTATAAATATAGATAAGACTAAGTGCAAAGTCAATATTTCTGAAACAATGAAATAACAGGCTTTTGTTAAGGTTAGGTTAAGGTTACACTTTGTTGTCCCTGGAGGAAAATTTGTGCTCTGCATTTGACCTGCATTTGACCCACCTCTTAATGCCGCTGGGTAAAGCTGGCAGCTAACAGTGCAGCGCCCGGGGACCCATCTCCAGATCTTGAGTCAGGATCTTGGTCAGGATGTACCAGAACCTTCTTGCTGTGAGGCAAAGTTCACTGCCTACCATCCTATCTATTTGTCTGTGGGTGTTTCGGAGGAGTCCAAATCAATCAAAGAAGATTTTGGAGTTTTTAATGATTTGAAGAAGCATGATGCTGATGACTCTTTTCCACATTTTGTGCTGACACTGGGGAAGTCAGTGTGAAGAAGTCCTGAAGGCTTAGGGCGTAACGTCTGACAGATCTCTGCTAAAGACACCCACACACTTGTGGCATGAAAAAATGTTCATGAAATAATGAATAATCTTTGTCATAATTGTTGCAAATAACAATCATATCACAATATATATGTACATAATACGTAGTTTAGAATCTCAACAGTACATTTTATTGTAGGCTGAAACTAACATCACCTGAACTTATACTTAATACAATAAATTACTTGTTTACAGTAAAGTCTAAAGGGCATTGAGGTACAAATAAATGAGGATCATTGAATAATGAATGATTATCATGATGATAAAAAATAGCCACCATAAATTCATTGTCAATGTTCTTATTTCCATAAACGATATTATTGTATTTTCTCATCCTTAATGGAAACGGAAAACAATATACATGCTAGTCCAAGCAGGGCCCCCCCTGCTTGAACCTAGTCTAGTCAGAGTAATTACAAGCGTTTGAAAGAGGAAGAGCAGTCCTCTCCTCCAGGCCACGGCAATTGCACCAGCGCACACACCCTGTAATGTGGTAAATTGTCCGTTCAGTGGAGGGTTTGGCCGAGTGAGGAGCAGCTGCTCTATCCTGACCACTTGACGGTCCAGACAGGCTTATGCTGCTCTATGTAAATGGAGACAGGCTCACAACTCTGAGCTCATCTCATCAGTGAGGAGACTGAGGCGCCGCGGAGGCTGCCAAAGCATGCTGGTAAGTGTGAATGAGACCTATTCACAGCACGGGAGAAGGATAGTAGTTAAATGTGCCATACTTTAACTTGAGTACTCTTACTTGAGTAAAATGTATGTCTAGTAAGAATACTTTTACCCACGCCTGTATCATGCTATCTCGAGGTATAGATTTATGCCAAAGGTGAGAAGATTTTGAAATTTGAAATTTGATTGCTATATTTTAAAATTGTATCTGTCTGATTACAACAAAATACAAATTATATCTGACATAACTTAAAACAGTTAGGACTTACGCAGTTTTTTGACCCTGTACCCTTTCTACTTTTCACTTGAGTAACATTATTTTGAAGTAACAGTTCTCTTACTTAAGTAAAATGATCCTCAACCACTGGAGAGCCTACATACCTGCAACATTTTTCATCATCATGGCGCCGTCTGTCTTTCTGTCACTGTATTTGCATATACACACTGTACACTTGATGGATACACACACTTGATGCATATATACACACTGTACACTTGATGCATACACACACTTTATGCATGCACATAGTTGATGCGTACATTCATTGTACACTTGATACATATACACACTTGATGCATATATACACTCCGTACACTTGATACATATACATACTTGATGCATATGTACACATACTGTACACTTGATGCATACACGCACTGTACACTTGATGCATACGAGCGTCTGGACAGAGCTCATTGCCTCCGCGGTGTCTGCCTCGGAATGCTGAGTCAGTGAAGTTTATGTGCGGACAGTGAATGGTACTGAGGCTGTGTTACTGTGGGATAGATGGTGAAAGTGGAGGAGATAATGCTCGATTTCTCCTCAGGCTCGCCATGGGAGCCTTCCAAAAGATCAGTGGGGTTAGTGGTGCAGAGAGGAGTGGGGCTTGGCGTCCACTTGTGTGTGTTCAGTTGATATAGTGCTGTTTAAAGGATCAGTTGCTTGGTTTTTCTCTTCTATAAACCGAGATTCATTGTCAAATATCTCAAATGTGTTACAAGGGGGAGCATGGTGGCAGAGTGGTTAGTGCTCTCACTTCCCAGAGATTGTGGATTTGATCCTTGGGCCAACTGAAATCTCTCTGGGTGGAGTCTGCATGTCCTTCACATGTTACAATACACAAAGTGTCTCTGGGTACTGCCCAAAGACATGCGTGCATTAGGAGAATTTGTCACTCTGAATTGTCCCTAGTGAATGAATGTGAGAGTGGTATGTCTGTTTGAGTGTCAGCTTTGTGACTAACTGACCATTGTTCAGGCTGTACTCAGCCTAAGGCCCATAGTTACTGCAATCAGCTCCAGACTCCCGTGACAGGAAGGGGAAAAGCTGTATAAAATAAATGAAGGAAATTTGTTGCAGCTTTTCATAGTAAAGTTTCCCAAGACAGAACCGTGTTATATTGTACGGAAACTTACAGACTACACCTTTAATATAGCTCAAAAAAGTTTGCCTTGATGCCCTGATTCCAGTTGATAATGTATATACAGTAGTAGTCATTTTTAGCAGTAGACAAACTAGCCTGTGTTAGCAGAAACTTCATTGCAAACTTCAATATCTTACTTGTTTCTCTTAAGATCATTTATATGTTTTTTGAGCTGAAGGGTGTGCCAGCTTCTCTGTGTCATTAGCACTTCCTGGTCTGCCCCACAACTGTCCCCAAAGACTGCACACGCCCATCTGATCCAAGCAGAGGAAACGGAAGCCCCTGTGTAAACATCAAGAGCTCAAAATTGGCTCAAATTGGGCCAATACCAGTTAGATAAAGCAACATTAGCCAACAAGATCATTAGATTTTGATGTAAGTCTTGCTCAATTATGGTCCACATAACTTTGTGTGTAGTTTCCATAAGCCCTGTAGTTTCAACATATCTTCAGCGCGGATGAAAGGATGATGAAGGTGATTATTGAGTATGTTTGCTGAGATATCAGAGCTTAGTCCAGGCCTCTCATTTGGATTTCTGTGTAGTTTATATGCACAAGCGCCGGTGAGGGTTGCATTTAGGTTCTCTTGTGATTTACCTGTGATATTAAATGTTTATAGTGAGTCAAGCCAATACTCTGTAAATGTAATCATGGTTAATATAAACTTAGATCTAAAGCTAGTAAAATGCTTCTTTGAGTCTAAGTTGGTTCACTTCAAGAAAAATTTCTCCTTCGGGAGACGAATAAAAGCAAAACCTGAAACCTGTTACTATGTGTCCCCTAACCACATACACAGCATTTCTCCTGTAAGCACATATCAGCTAATGTTGTCAAGATTTCACTTTCAAAAAATAACAAAACTACAGCAAGTGCCAGTATCAAATAATATGTCTCACTGTTTGTCTCAAATCAGTGAGTATTGCTCTAATCTACTTGTCTGTTGTGCTTCTTGAGTACTGCAGGCAAGTAGGTTTTTGTAATATACATTGCAGCAATCCATATGGAGTTCTTGTCATTTTTGCCGACGGACCAATCAGGAGCCGTTTACAAGTCACAGTGGTGTGTCTTTTGTTGTCTGCGTCACAGACTTTACTAACTTTACTTCCTTGTTACCAACAGACTGTGTGCTGCATGTGTGGCTTTAGTGTCATGTCTGGTGTCTCTGATTGGTAAATGGGTGATGGCTCAACTTGCTCTTGAACTTGCTCTTGAAATTGAATGCAATCAACAAGAGACCAGAGTTAGTCGCAGCTGGACAGGCAATTCCAGAACCAGAGGGTTGTGGGTACTGTTTTGCTCCATACATGCTGTGTTAATGAGATTAGGAGAATTTGTTTGTCTATTTGAAATAAAACATGCTTGTTTTAAACTCCTGTTGTTCCAACTACCTTCTAAGCATCTTTTGTTGCATTTTAGCCCCTGGGCAAGATTAAATTATTTTCCATTGTGATGGTTGGAATTACCACCATAACCTGCCAGTGTTTGTTCTTCTATGTATATGTGTGTTACCCCTGGAGTGCAGTCTAGTAGTTTCTGCCAGAGGTACAGGTAGAGCCACCAGGAGGAGCCCTCTCTCCCAGTGTGCCCTGTCCAGGAGTACCTGTGGGGAGGATAGATCAACCCAGCAGCACATCACTGCTTCTCCTTTCTCTAACCCTACAGCCTCCCTACATTCTCCCTACAGCCTCCTTCCATCCTCTGTCCAGGCTCCTACACCCTCCCTCTATCCTCCCTCCATCCTCCTTCCATCCTCTATCCAGCCTCCCTCCATCCTCCCTCCATCCTTCCTCCATCCTTCCTCCATCCTCCCTACAGCCTCCATCAATCCTCCCTCGATTCTCTATCCAGCTTCCCTCCATCCTCCATCCATTCTCCCTAAAATATCCCTCCATCCTCTATCCAGCCTCCCTTCATCCATATCCAGCCTCCCTACATCCTCCCTCCATCCTCTATCCAGCCTCCCCACACCCTCCCTCCAGCCTCCCTACATCCTCCCTCCATCCTCTATCCAGCCTCCCCACACCCCCCCTCCATCCTCTATCCAGCCTCCCTACATTCTCGATCCATTCTCCCTAAAACATCCCTCCATCCTCTATCCAGCCTCCCTTCATCCTCCCTCCATTCTCTCTCGAGCCTCCCTACATCCTCCCTACTGCCTCCCTCCATTCTCCCTTCATCCTCCCTCAATTCTACCAACAGCCTCCCTCCATCCTCCCTCCATCCTTCATTACATCCTCCAAAGAAAGCACTGCAAAGTCATAAAATCAGCAGACAAAATGATTGACCGTCCCCTGCAATCCCTGGAAGAAACTGTGAATTCAAGATGTTTAAACAGGGTAAAAAAATCATTAAAGACAATTCTCACCCAGGACATGAACTGTTTGCCTTCCTGCCTTCAGGAAGAAGATAAGGAGCCTTAAAAACCGGACTAACAGACTCAAAAACAGTTTATATCACTGAGCTATTAGCACCATGAATACACACTGACTCATTAACTAAGGACTTGATTTACTTTACACTGATTTTTTTAGATATTGAAACTTCGTTGCACTTGCATTTGTACTTGCAATGACAAATAACGCAAGGCAAGGCAAGTTTATTCATACACATGGCAATTAAAGGTGCTTTACAGAAATAAAGACAATTTAAAGTAAAACGTACATTTAAAACACAACAATCAGCAGTTCAGACTAAACTATTTAAAAATAAAAAGCTTCTAATTCTGATTCCTCCCTCCAGCCTCACACTTATCATTATCTGACCATATGTGTGTACTGTCCCCTCTTTACGACAGGCCAACAAAGACCCTCTGTTTTTGACCGGAGTGACTTTCCCCTCAGAGTGCGCCGCTAGCCCCGAGACGCTGCTAAAGCTAACGGTATATGATGCAAAGGACAAGAGCCAGGAAGCGGTGAGTAAACACTTGTTGTCTATTCTGGTGTGTGGATCTGCATACCGAGTGCAGACTAGAGGTAATGATAAGAATGTGTTCAAAAGCAGCTGTGAGGCAGGCATCTTTCAAGTGTGGGCTCAGTGTGCATGCTTTAAAGTTTACAAGGGATAAACATGAAACACGCCAAGGAAATAGCCCACAGATTCTCATTATAGTTCACTTTATTCTACATATGTGGGGAAGAAAGGACTTTGAGGTAGCTTTTTTATTCTTATGGGTGTTGTCTTTCCAAAGGTCACCAAAGTGCATTATCGGCTTCAGTCTAACTCTATCTACATCGTCTTCTCTCATATCAACTTCATGTCCTCTGTCTTATCTTTGGTTTTCCCCTACACCAGGCCTATTCAACAGAAGGCCCAAGGGCAAAAATGGCCTACGGAAATTTTATGTGACCCACGGCAGATTATTTATTGATTTGAATGATTTTGAATTGAGGTCGTTAATAGAAACAAAGAAAGAGAAGTCACTGTTTTATATATTTTCTATAGGGGTGTCCAGTCCCATAGAAGGGTCTATTTGGAATTGTGTGTTTTAAGAGTGTTCAGGGGAAATGAACTGCCTTGGCAGAGGTCTCGACTCTTCAAGAACTTTCTAGTGGTTGAATTTGTTTTCAGCTCTTGGAGAGGATGGTGATCAACATAATTTATTACTCAAACATGTGCAAATGAAACTTAGTGTAGAATAATAATAATGCATACCACTTACGATATACTGCTTTTCAGGATACCCAAAGACACTTTACAGTTGCATTATTCATTCACTTCACAGTCACACCCGGTGGTGGTAAGCTATTTGTTTAGCTTGTGTAGACACAGCTGCCCTGGGCCACACTGACAGAGGTGTGGCTCCCAGTCTGCGGCTATGACCCCTCTGACCACCACCAAACACCAATCACACAACCACATTCATTTGTAAGCAATGCGGGTTAAGTGTCTTGCCCAGGGACACAACAACAATACTGTATGCGCTCGGGCAACATTATTGGGTAGAAACAACATTAGAACATGGTTAAAAGATTTGATTTAGCTGAATATAGGACCTTTAATACAATACATGGCCCCTCTTGTAATTTCTCAGATAGAGGATATGACTGATTTACATACAGCCTGTACAGTAGGGTGGGTCTCTGGGGACAACAGCCTGTATCAGTCTGAATGAATTAAAAGGAAGTTGTTGAATGTGAATGGGCCATATTGTGTGATTCACAGATTATAAACACTCTTTAGACTGCACTGCTGTGTGGGGGAGAGCTGTGAACTCAGTCAAACAGCACACTTAGGCCTGGTGCTGAGAGATACAACACATGGGTCTATTAATATGGGTATTGGAGAAAAAATCTTGAAAAAAATCAGATTTTAATTTTTACCAAAATAATACATCAAGGTTCTTGGCCAGTAAGTCAACTGAAAAAGGTGGACACCATACTGGATGCTTATGGACCTGACGCAGGGTTGTGTGTATACCATGGATGTCCAAACAAAACCTTAAAATAGACTATGATAAAACATCTGAAGATTAAACAAACCTCATCTTATAATGCAAATAACAGATCCTTTCAAAGTTTGTAAACCGAGAGTTCTGAATTCTGAAATGGATCCAACTGGAGGCAAGACAAAAGACGACCACTCTGCTACATGTAGATAATGTCAGAGCCTGGTTAAGAAACATTAGTGAATGAACCTCACATTTCCACACCCCACAAATAGATCTTGTGACATTACCGGAGCTTATCGAAACAATGAAAAAGCAAATGCATGTAATGTTTTCAATGCTAAAGGTGGTTCAACAAAATATTAGATTGTTTATTAGTGGTGAATTTCTTTAGCTAAGCAGTGTATAAGAAACACACCAAAGATTGGACTTAAAAAAGCATTGCATTCTTTATAACTTATATTTTTGGGCCATTTTTCAGCTTTATTGATAGAACAGTAGAAAGACATAGCGATATCCGGCAAACTGACGTGAGGGGGATACGAACTCACAACGCCGAGACAAGCACTATAGGCTCCGAATATGGGCTGCACACTCTACTGACTGAGCTAAATCACGTCCCAAATAGGTACTTTTCTGAATTAAATAAATGTAGCCAATTTGGTTTTAAGTTATCACATCTGTTTTAAGGCTTTATAAATCCAGAAATACCCACCATTTTTAAATGATTTAAAATCTTGGCTCAGCTGTGCTTTGGGAGCCTCTTAGTGGAGACAGAATCAGATCTCGCTGCATACGCCGTCTGAGATCTGTGATGAAGTCAAATATGCCCTTTGAAGAGCTGAATGTACATGCCTGGATGCCTGCCTTTGGAATGGATTTGACTGTGATTTCTTTGTAAAGCCGTAAAATGAGTGTGTTTAGCTTAAAAGTAATTTACTCTTCTGAACTGGGCCTTGAAACACAGTCCCAGATGTTATTTGTTTTGTTGTTGCTGCGGATACACAATGGTTTATTTCAAGGTGCGCTCTGAATATTTATGTAGAACACCCTGTTTTACCCAAGACATTTGATAGAGCCGAGCGCATGACTAGGCAAACTAATGGTATTTTGCTAAACTCACCCAAAACTAAATTCACACTTTAAAAAACGAAACAATTACCACTTCAACCATGAAAGAGAAGTGGAGGGATGCTTTGATGGTGCATTCATGTGGTTTCATCAACTGTGCTAACTGCTGTAAAACTTTAACCATTGTTTTATTGAAATGTTTATGGCGACATTAGAGAGCCAAGTGAGAAAACACTCTGAGGCTTATATGTAAACACATAAACGTATCTTAAGCTACTGAAGAACTTAAAAAAATAATAATTAACAACACAAGAATAAAACAAGTGATCCAGCAGAAGGTGTCCATAGCATTCTTCACATGTTGCCCTGATGAGATGCACTCTAGAGCAGTGGTTCCCAGCCTTTTTTCCTTGAAGCCCCCTTTACATGTACTATAGATAGAGCTTTTGTTCATACACTTGATTTAGAACTTTTTGTTCATACACTTGATTTAGAACTTTTTGTCATAGAATAATATTTCTGATGGCCTGACCTTCTAAACAGAAAAGGTTCTGGGGACTCCCCCCACCCCATCCCCTCTTCCCTCTGGACTAGTATTTGTATCAGGCTAATGCTTTAAAGTCATAAACACAAGCTGCCTTACTTTTGGCTGTGAAGGGCTCTGGATCTTGGATCTCTTGGACTTGGTTTAATCCAGACTGTAGTGAGTCAAGAATCAGACATCACTAATGTTAGTGTCCAACGCCTAATATGACTCAATGATTTATCCTTTGAGTGCAATTTTATGGCTTTATGTATATATTTGACAGGCACATTGCACAATACATATACTGCACAGACCAGAGATAGCTACAAGCTCATTTTCATCTGTTGTCCCTGGGTAGAGGCAGCAGGTTAAAGTGCATTGAGTGATTCTACTTCATAAAATTACCCATGTACAAATTTTAAATATCTCCATGTTTTTCTCATGCTCAGTCAGGTAGTTGGAGGTGGGACTAAAAGTGAAGCGACCTATCAGGATCTCATATGGAGCCCATTCTGTATCTGTACCTCAGTCAGTGTGAATCAGTACAGAGGCTGAGACAGATACACGTTTTACAATTGAGCCATGATACAAACTGGACACATCCCAGAGGCCGTCAGGAAAGGAGCGGCCGTGCCCTTATTAAAGTAACACTCACAACAAACAGACCAAAAATACATCTGCACACTGTTCTTCTGATGGCCAGTTCAGCCCTGGTTTCAACCAGTCTCAGAGCTCCAGTACTGTGAAAGCCTGTTTCTCAGATGACTGGTATGCTGCATTATTGACTGTGTAATTATTTTTTAATTATTTACATACACCTACATTAGCCTGGTTTGTGTGTCAATCTGAAATGAACACAATCTGTCCTCTATTGCACTGCCTCAGACTCATTTAAATGCTTTATAAACACTCATTAACAACAGTCATCTTCAAGTGAACCCTCTGACTGAGCAGATCATTAAACACCTGTGTGCATTTGTTTATTCTTTTGTTCTTTGTTCATTTCCATATTCTATTATACTGCACTATGTTACATTATTACTGTGAAAAAAATTCTTAAAATAACAAACATTATACAAATACCTGCTCTGTCTATAATATACAAAATATAATAAATAATAAATACCTATCTGGTCCATCTTTTTTTAACCAATTATTCAGGGCCTTCAGATAAACTGATGACTGCCCACTTGCAGAGGTGTGTATGGAGGACCACAGCTGCCAAAACTATAAATATATAAATAAATAAATAAATAAATGTAAAAAATCATTAAATTAATTAATGTTCAATGATTTGTCCA
>JAVQJW010286361.1:0-10718 GCA_036025195.1 Hypseleotris klunzingeri
GGGACTGCTGACTGAGATCAGGGAGAAGATTGAAGGTATCCTGGGTTTTAGCCTGGTCTTGGAGCAGGCTAGCTCCACAGAATGAATCTCTATGGTAACTCATACCATACCATTTCCTGATATCCACTATCCTGCTTTTGTGCAACCGGATCATGGATAAGTTGATCCAGAATAATCAAGATATCCCGGCTTAATCCCTTGTCCTAGTTTTGTGAAATAGGCCCCTGTTGGGCTAAGGTTTTGGCATAGGTTTTGGTCAGTAAACAAAAACGTCACTTTTTAAAGAAGGAGTGGCATATCCTAGAGCCAATCAGCACCTAAGCGTTTCCAATGCTTGTCAGTCCGGGTCAGTTCTACTACGAGAGGTGCGCAGTTTGCAAAAGAAGAATTGCAAATGTAAAGGGATAATAATAAAAAGGTATGTTGAAACGAGTCTTAGTTTGATTGTGTTGTGCTAAAGTACGACTGCAACCTTCGTCCTAGTTTGTTATTGCACAACGGCAGTTTCTAAGTTGAACCGTTGAAGCAGAAAAATGCAAAGACTGAACGTTTTGAAGTAAGTGGCTTCAACGTTACTTTTACTGATAATAAAAAATAAAGTGGTCAGAACAAGGTTTGCAAAATATATTGTTCCACAGGGACACTTTCTTGAGCTTGGACGTGGTTCAACAGAGGCTTGTGTTTGGGTCAGCTCTAGCTGCAGGGGGGATACTGGCTTACCTGGTGCACAGAAACAGGCAGGTGAGGAAAACGATCCCGCTTGGTGACGGATGGTGGGGTGCAGGGGTGAAGCTACAGTCTGAAGACACAAAGATCTACAGCTTCAAAGTGGAAACCTCCGATGAAGAGATCGAGGTAAATGATCAACCCTAGAGAGTAAGAGTATGCCAAAAGTTAACAGTGTAAAGATAACATTTATTACTTTAATATTACAGGACTTGCATGAGCGCATTGACAGGACACGCTTCACAGAGCCTTTAGAAGACAGTGCCTTTCACTATGGGTTTAATACAAGCCATCTGAAGAAAGTAGTGTCCTATTGGAGACACAAGTTTGACTGGAAAAAACAAGTGGACATGCTAAACAAGTACCCACACTACAAAACCAAAATTGAAGGTGTGCCAAACAATTTAAAAACAGTGGCCCTTAAACTCTGACTTTTTGCTGGTGTTATTTGGTGTGAAGAGAGAACCACAAATCTAAAAAGATTTCCAAACATTTAAAGGTTGAATGCATGTGTTTATTCTTTACTATGTAATTTCAGGATTGGATGTGCACTTTGTCCATGTGCGGCCACAATATCGTGCCCATCAGAAGGTTCTGCCTCTTATGCTTGTTCACGGCTGGCCAGGATCTTTCTATGAGTTCTACAAAATCATTTCACTTCTGACAGAAAACCAGGGTGATGTTGCATTTGAAGTGATATGCCCATCAATTCCAGGGTATGGTTTCTCAGAAGCACCACAAAAAAAAGGTAAGATTGTCTCCATGCTAACCATAATGTTGTGGTTACAAATCTGTCTTGCATTTAAGTTTGTTTTTATATGGTATATTGGACAATTTGGGAGATGTTTTAATGTAAACAGAGAAAGCATAAGCAACTAAGTAAGTAAATAGGGACATCACTATCAAGAAATAGTAAATTTAAAATGTATTTTATGTGAAGTGTCACAAGTGCCAAACTGTTTTTAAATTTTCTAGAATTTGACAGTCTTGCGGCTTCCCGTATTTTCCTGATCTTGATGGAGCGTCTTGGCTTCTCCCAGTTCTATCTGCAGGGAGGAGACTGGGGCTCCCTTATCACCACAAACATGGCACAGATGAAACCTGAGTGAGTCCAGAAGAGGATTATAGTTACAAGTAGACCTTTTGTTGGAATGTTGATGAGAAATTATCGTTACATGTTTGTAAAAAAGTGAAACAATATCTGCATTGTTCATTGTGCACTATTTTATCTCAAGCTGACACTAGTAATTCCTGGAGCAGTGAGGAAACTAGATTACAAATTAATTTACCTTATTGTTATTCAGAATGTTATTATATCGCCAAAACACGAGCATGTCTGCCTCCGCACTCTGCCGATTATACGTGTTAACACGATAACTCAAGCCACAATGCCGGATCACTTTCAAATTTTATACACAGATACATATCATAAAGACGCCGAACTGGATTGATTTTGGTTCATCTACGATGAATATTAATTAAAGTGATTAATTAATTTGTGCCTAAACTTGTGAATACAATAGTTTTCTGGACATTTTACATATCAAGATGCAAAACTAGATTGACTTTGATACTTCGACGATGAATAATAATTAATTAATGAATTGGCTTGGAGCACTTTAATTAAGCCATTAAACCTGATGAACATAAACAAAATCTCATGATCCAGGCTGTTTTTTTAATGGACATGTTCAAATTACAGAGGTCAAATAAAGAATGCCTCAATAGCACCCTGATGTTATTGAGCCCTATGAGACTTAAGTCACACTTTGTCAGAATACAATGAAACTCGGTACAGTGATTTTCTTCATTGTACTGAACATAAAATATTATCCATCCTACAACAAAGAGGAAGTCTGCTTTATTGGATTGAAATTGGGAAGTCAGGTATATTTGACAGCCTCTAACTTGCACATACTTTGCCTGATTAGGCTCAAACTTTAAACACCCCATTACCCCCTGCCCCTGAACATATCTGACTAATATGATACCAGTTAACGCAATAGCCCACCTATGGACTGAACGAAGAATGTAGTTTTAGGAAAAATTTATCCTTCATAAACATCCAAACAAATTAAAAAAGTAAAGTAGACTCTTCCCACGTTTGTCATAGCTTTGGGGTGGGGCCTCTTAATTGCCCATTAACAATATAAAAACCCTTAGAAATCACACCATCTAGGATTGAGGTGGCCGTTTGTGCCATAACATTTGACGCAGGCGCATGGGGCGTTTGCTGATGTACACTTTGCTATTGTGTACAACAGCGTGGGCCCAGTTTTTTTTACCTTTTTGTTTTTATTTAGGTGTGTGAAAGGACTCCATTTGAACATGTTTATATCCAGAAGGGGTTTCAAGGTCCTGCTGTCTATAATGTTTGGGGCGTATGTACCCTGTCTGGTGGGACTCACAAGAGAAGATGTGAAAAGGCTGTTCCCATACTTCCAAAAGAACGTTTGGGAGATTTTAAGAGAATCAGGCTACATGCACATTCAAGGCACTAAACCTGACACTGCAGGTTCGGAAATAAACAGCAGCCGCTTTTGATACATTAAGTCATACTTTAGTAAAATTTGATCTGATACACAGGCTGTGGAGTTAATGACTCTCCTGTAGGCTTGGCGGCATATTTGCTGGAGAAGTTCTCAACTTGGACTGACTTCAGCAACAGAGGTCTTGAAGATGGTGGGCTGGAAAGGTACTCTTTTATTGACATAGGCTAATGAAATTATGTAGATTTACCAAATTATGGTTAAAGTAATAAAATGCTGCGGTTTTACAGGAAATTCACCCTGGATGAACTATTAACAGGAGTCATGATCTACTGGACCACTGGCTCCATAGTGTCCTCCATGCGTTTCTACAAGGAAAACCTGAACACAAATCCAGATAAGAGAATTGATGGCTTGTATGTCATAATTGATATATGCCGGTATATTATAAAAAAAATGATAAAAAGATTATGTAAACTTTCTCTATACAGTAACCCTTTGTTTGGTTTCAGGACAAATGTGTATGTCCCAGCTGGACTAGCTGCATTCCCCAACGAGCTGATGCACTGCCCTGAGTCATGGGCAAAGAATAAGTACAAAAACATTTATTCCTACTCTTACATGCCCAGAGGTGGTCACTTTGCTGCTTTTGAAGAACCCCAGCTTCTCGCCGAGGACATTTTCCGTTTTGTTAAAAAAGTAGAGAAAATGTAAACCTGAAAAATACTAATTCATTTAATGTTGATTTTTAGTTATGTTAGTTTAGATGTAACCTAAAGTTCTGTTTACACATTGTTATAACAACAAATGTGTATTTTATATAAAGATTAGACTTTTACAGAAGACATCAGCACTTTATTGCTCACAAAATAAAAAATATTGCACCATCTGTGTGTCCTTTTTACATTTTTCAAGTCTTTTAAAATTTGTCCACAGCATGTAAGGCATAAGTTAGCAGACACATGAGCATAATTCTTGTTTGACAGCATTAAAATGGAAATGGTTTGTGTTATGTTTTAATTAATATAATGCCATTGGAATGCTAATAGTAAGTATTCAAATATGGACAATTCATAAAGTTATGTTTCCTTTTTACCTACAATGAAAAATGAGGTGCAATCTCTGACTAGGCGCTCTTCCGTGTCAGTTGCTGAAGCCCTTGATCGTCATGGGAGCCTGAAACCACACATAATCCTCCCAGTCTGATTCATCACTCTTCAGATCCTTATAGGAACAAGGGTCAGTAGAAAGAGCAATGACTTTACTCATCACCCGAGTTGGCACTTTAAATTGTAGTTTTGGGCGAAACCAAGCAACACCACAGTCTCTGTGAGCTAGCACCATGACTGTGGTGGGCATTAACCGAACCGGCCTAGGATCAGATAAAAGGTCAGCCACAAAGAGAGTACGGAACAGTTCCTTCAAACAGGAAGACACACGCAGACTTTTATCTCCAGCAGCCACAACCAGAGCCTCCATGTTGATCTCGTACAACTCTTTTGGGAGGACAATAGATCCACCCATCAGCAGCAGCACACGGGGAACCCTGCTCAGAGAAAACAGCACCTCAAGCTGCTGTAGCACCTCCTCCAACTCCTGAAGGGTCTGATGGCATTTCCTCCAGTCCATCTCTGCAGACTGCACTAGTCTCCTTCTCACCACATCTTTGTCCTGAAAACATACATTACGTAATTAAATAAGTCAGCCATTAGAATGTGTAAAGTAGGACTGCAGAAAAATACAGTGCAATATACTGCCCATCATAGTCAACAGTGTATACGGATTTACCTGCATTGAGGCCTGTTGTTTCTTCTGGGAGTAGACCAGCTGGTCATATGTCATTGGGAGCTGTTGCCTCTGATAGAGAATGCACTTTAGTATCTCACTGACAAATCGGCAGCAGCCATCCTGAGTAACTGTCCCAGGAAATACCACATTCACACAGCCCTCCTCCTGTGCTTGTTTAGTGATCTCTGTATCCATATCTGCACTATTGCTGCCTTTTTGTTCCTTGGTGTTTGCCATGCTTGTGTCTGCCTGACTTCTTTCATTCGGTCTGTGCTCTTGTTGGTTGTTGTCTGTCATAAAATACATCAGAGCGTTAAATCAGTTACATTTATGAATGGCCATCCACTATCAATAGGTGGTGGAAAGATATGCAAATCAATTTAGAGACTAAGAGAAGTAAGTAAAGAACAAGGGGATGTCTTCTTTACAATATTACTTTTGACGGATACATAGGTAAACTGTGTATTGTAGTAGCAGTTGATTTCATAGGATTTTTGTACTAGACAGCTCAGTGACCCTTCTCAACATATGACTAATTAAAAGCAAAAGCATTGGAAGAAAGACACCCAAAGTGCTAAAACAGAGTCAACTTAATGTATTACACAAGATGAAGAAGTGTCACTTACCCTGAGAGGTGCTCAATGGAGGTACAATAACACTTGCATTTTCTTTGTTTTCCGGGCAGTTTACGTTCAACTGCGATGAGCATGGACTTGGTTCACACGGCCCCTCAACATGATCGAAATCGTTTTTTTGTTTCAGGCATGTTTTTGCATCATATTTCTCTGTCACCTCCCCGTTGGCTTCCGCGTAGAGTTTGTGTGCGTTGATCTCATCGGAAACATTTTGTATAACGATGCCTTTCGGAGATAAATAGGGAAGTTTACTCTCATCTTCAAAGGTAAGCGAGTGCCCCCTTTGTATGCTATTACTTTCGTTGTGATCGGCGGGCGAAATCTCTGTGTTTTCATATTTTAATTCAAGTTTAGTTATACTCGTGTTGTTTTCGTCCATACTTTTGAATGTCCGCGCCGGCCCGCACTGCATCATGGGAAACGGGAGTGACGAAATGCTGCATTGACGGCACGACAAAATAAAACTTTTTAAAATTATTAACGTCCTTTTCATTATTCAATATTTAGTTTTACTATTACTTTTTATGATTTACACATTGCATTTGTAACACAGTCTGTATTTTGACATGTTAATTTTTGGTATAACTAAAAATCCACAGTTTGCCACTTTAAAATATTGTTCATGTAATTTAGTAAACACACAAATCAATAAAAAAGCAAACATACATATATTACGTACACGAATACAAACAAAATCTTTCTCTGTATAGTTGATTAGTGCTGCATTCACAGACCCACAGGTGTGATGATCAGGAGGGCGTGCGTCAGTAGGCTATGTGCAGGTGTTCGCGGCAGAGATTTTAAAACAAACACATTTGAAGGAGAAACAGAAGAAAACTTGTTTCAGGCTGTTTGTTTGACAAAGTATGGCTTCAGTGTGTGTGGCTGTTCGCTTACGCCCTTTGGATGAAAGGTAGACCGAAGTCTGTTTTGAGAAATGCTACTAATAGGCCTAGCAAAAATTGTAGGCTATTAATTAAAACCTATTTTTTACACAGAGAAAAGAAGCTGTTTTCAAAAACTGTAGTTGAAATAAAGGAAAACACTGTAACAATTCATAAGGTAAGGCCCAATGAATAAATATAATTCATATACATTTTAATCTAGGCCTATATTAATTAAATCGATTTTCTTCAAGCCTGTAGGCCAGTCTACTCGAGGAGATGAGGTTAAGACATTTTCCTTTGACTTCACTTATGATTCTTCAGGCCCACAAAGCGTAATTGCATCCCAAAAAAAGGTAGGTTTGAAATGAGACAACCGGTTAAAAGTTTGACAATTTTGCCACATTTTTTTTTATCTTTGCAGATTTACAATGACCTGGGATCTGGTGTCATCACAGCTGCATGTGAGGGCTTTAATACCTGTATATTTGCCTACGGCCAAACAGGTTCAGGGAAGTCTTACACCATGATGGGTCACAACAAGGTAGCCTAATTGTTCTCATTTTTTTAGTTCAAGGTAATATAAAAAGTCTATAATTTGATTGAAGTCACTATTACAACAGTCCATTGTACTGTAAGCTATCTTCTCTACATCCATTCAGAGTGTACCTCAAAGATGTTTTTCATATCTCTGTGTTACTCCTCTTAAATCAGAGAAGGGCAGCAGTTTTCTCTTTACTTCACTCAGCAAGGGGAATTTCACCTGGCCAATAAGGTTTCTTGTTTTCTGTCTGGAGATTTGTACAAGGTTAACACCAGAGTGGTTGTCAACAGCTGAGATAATTGTATAGGACTCTTAGCACTTACTAAATGTTACTTTGTAATTTAAACAAGAGGGCAAATGGCTCAAAGTGGAATTTCTTTTATGCTTCGCTGGCTACATCTGATGAGTTGTGTTATGTTGTTCTGCTGGCTTGTGTTGAGTGATGGACACAGCTCCCTAAATTAAGATCACAAAATAAGAATAAATGTAGTAGTTATTGAAAAGTACACAACATGCCTTTTATAATGTTTTTAAACATGTCTTTAGGGAGATAAAGGTTTAATCCCACGGATATGTGAGAGCCTGTTTGAGGAGATCTCAGAGAAGAGCCTGAGTGGAGTGTCCTTTCACACAGAAGTCAGGTAAGAGACATAAATCATCATTCATACAGATTAGTGTCAGGGCTTTTTTTTGTCTTTTAGAGATTCGACATAAACGCCACTTCATAAAGAATGGTGAACAAAGATTTTCATTCACAATACAATTTTAAATGTACACATGCTGTTTAATAGGGGCATGTTTAACCTATTAAACAGTAATATGACTTAGTTTTACATTGGTCTTACATGCTTGACATATTGAACTCCTACATTCATAAGCCTGAGTCACATTTTTTACTTAACCAATGACACCATAAAATTGTGCTGTATATAGTCTATACTTGTGTTCTAGTCAGGGCCTATGCCTCTAAGCTTATGCTATTGTGTAACTGTTTTATATGCCAAAAATCTCTGGCTGCAGGATATGGTTTGTGCCATTTTCATTACTGTCATGCTTTCATAAATCTTAATTGCTCTCTGCCTCCATTGTTTTTTGTCTTTGCACACTCCCACCCCGGTATTGATCGACACTTTCTGCCAAAAGCAGCTTTGCATATGTTTGTTTTATTCATTGCCAAGGCAAGCAGAACAATACAGCCACAATAATTTAGCTCTAAAACCACTGTGCGCATCTTTTTTCATAGACAGCTGGGAGTAACTCAAGTTTTTTTCGCTTCAGTATGATGCCATGTGTCATCCTTATAAATAGTTAAACCCTTTATTAATTTATGTATTTTTAGCTTTTATACATAATCTGAGAAATACATTTGCATTTTTTGTCTTTTGTCTCAAGTTATTTAGAGATATACAATGAGCGTGTGCAGGACCTCCTCCGAAAAAGGGCAACATCACCAGAGAAAAAGTGCTTGAAAGTCAGAGAGCATCCAAAGGAAGGACCCTATGTGCAAAGTAAGACACAATACTAATTTATAACTATAATAAGATAATGAAAATTTTAACTATTATGATAATTGCTTGTTTTTAGATTTGACCAGTCATTTGGTTCAAAGTTACAGTGATGTAGAAGAACTGATTTTATTGGGAAATGCAAACCGGACAACTGCCAGCACCAACATGAATGACACCAGCAGCCGCTCTCATGCCATTTTTACTATTAGATTTACACGGGTAATTATTGAGCCAGGTTGTCTTGTCCAAAATCACTGTATGCCCTCAAAATCAAAAAGAAAGCCTTCCACCAAATACTGTTCAGAATGTCTATTATTCCTATGTACTGTAATGTGTGTTTTTGTGCGGTGCTCTTCTTTATTATATAATCAGTGATGTTTTCATGCTACAGGCGTGGTTTGAAGACAAGTTGCCCTGTGAGACAGTGAGCAAGATCCACCTGGTCGATCTGGCAGGGAGTGAGAGAGCTGATGTCACTCGCGCCACAGGGGCCAGGTTAAAAGAAGGCGCCAACATCAACAAATCCCTCGTAACTCTGGGCTGTGTGATCTCAACTCTGGGTAAATAAAGGATGTGCCATCATTTATTATTCATTTGGAAACTGCAACACTGTGCAATACTAACTGTCGTAGTGTAGTCCCTGCAGAAAATTACTTAATAATTCAAAATATAACACTTTTTGTTTTCCTAGTTTGCACGTTTTATTTATGCTATGGTTCCAAGCACAGTTTAGTGTTGTGCACTTGTTTTTTAAAGCTAACTGCTTATAGGTAAATGGCTTCCAAAATATGCATTTTTTATTCAGTTTTTAAAATCTACCGTGAACATTTAAAATCATTAAAATCCAGTCATGTAACTACAGATTGTTGCTGCTATATCTTTCAAGTATCATGTTTTATGAGATAAAATTCTAAAATTTATTTTTACGTTTGTTTCCAGTCCTGTTTCAAAATATTGTGACAACCAAAAAGAAGAAGCAGATCTTCATTCCTTATAGGGACTCAGTGCTCACGTGGCTACTCAAAGACAGCTTGGGAGGAAACTCCAAGACAACTATGATAGCAAGTAAGCCTTAAAAAACTGAACAGTACAATCTTTTCTCTTCACACAGTTGTTTTAATAGGGCAAGACAAAGTTAATCACTTAATCCTCATATTTGCATATTCTGTTCTCACGTATGCATTTTGACCTATCTATGCTTCACTTTTTATAATCTGTTTCCATTTCCCCAGCCATTTCTCCTGCAGATGTAAACTACGGAGAGACCCTAAGCACCCTAAATTATGCCAGCCGAGCTAAAAACATAGTGAACACTCCCACCGTGAACGAAGATAACAGTGTAAAGGTGATCCGAGGGCTGCAGGCAGAGGTCACCAGACTCAGAAAGCTGCTAGAAGATGCCAGTCAGGTGGGTTATTTTGTAAGCTGGGTTTCCAGAAATTGTCCATGGCTTGTGCAGTGTGTTTTACAGCTAGATTAATATAGAATAAAGCATGTTTAAGTTAGAACTAATGCCATGCCTAATCAAAACACGTTTTTTATTGACATAATTATCAGGAAAATGGCTTTTATGAATATTTGTTTTGTTAATACAGTCATTATAGGCTACATTAGTGGACAAATTATTTAAGTTTTATTGGGCTGTTTGTACAAGCTATTAGGTAGGATTTGGGCTAGTTTTATGTTTGCAATTGTCCATTACTTACAAACTTGGCCCTTTTGATTAAGCACACCTTAAAATATACAGTATGTAAAAAAGACATTACTCACGCATTATTTTAGCTTCCTCTTTTTTATGCTCCTGCAGGTTCCCAAAGGGAAGACTTCTTCCTGTGTTGAAGTAATGGAAAAACTGCATGAAAATGAGGCAAAGGTGAGTCACTCCTTGTCATATGGAAAAATCAAGCTAATATATTTGAGAATTTCCTATAATTCCTTGCAGGTTGCAGCGTTGACGAGAGAGTGGGCCAGTAAGTGGAGGGAAACGCACAATATTCTGCAGGTACAAAATTTTATTTTGAAAGGCAAGACATCAAGAAATTTGTATCACTGAGAAACCATTTCCTTACTATTACACACATTATTGCCTCTTAAAAGGTTATGTATTTAACTTTTGTCTAGTGGCAAACTACATCTGCAAACAA
>JAVQJW010288444.1:0-10779 GCA_036025195.1 Hypseleotris klunzingeri
GGTAATTTGTTATTCCGATAAATATTTTGTCATATGTCCAGATATGACATGTGTTTATAATTACAGCTTTTCCTTGACACAAGGAGACAATGGCAAAACAATCTAAATATGTTCAAGACAATCTCAATGACATTTAAATATTTACAGTTGTTCACCCTCTTCGGCCTAGATAAGAAATTTAACACAAAAACAGTGGTTTAAGACATTTGGAAAATGACACGGATTAAATAAATTTATGACAATGTCATCAAGCTTCAATTCTTTAAAATCTTTTCAAATAAGGCAATCTCATTGATATATAAAACCATCCAAATAATATTTAATAACTGCAACATTTGGAATAAGTTACTTCTCAAACCTTTTAAGAAAAATAACCAAGTGTTTGTAATATAAAGTCATATAAAATTGGAGGGAGTAAAGTCGAGATTTCGTCTCACGTGGTTGAGATGTACAATGGCTCTATCATAGGCTGAGTGCACAGACTTGCGAACACTCGGTTTCTTTCCTTCCATTAATCGCAGTTTGTCGACTGTGTCGTCTGCCCCCAGTGGGAGCAGCTTGTTTCGAGGGAGCCACTGCCTGAAAAATCAACATGAGGCATTGAGACAAAAGGGTCAGTTAGAAGCAAACTTTCAGCTTGATTAAGTCTGTCTGTCTTCATCTCACCAAGTTCTTTTGGCATCAAAGAACAGCACCAGGAAGAGCCTTTCCTCTCCTTCCGTCGGTCGGCCCTCGCCAAGTTTGAGCACCTCCACAGGAGGCACGGGAATAGGGATCCCATTGTGAAGCAGCCCTTCCTGGGGCATGTCTGGGTCAACAATCTGCAACAAAAACTCATGTCAGTGAATTACTGCTCCCTGCGAGATGCGACAAGACTCTTTCTCCTTTATGTCAGCTGCAGAAATGATTGGACAAATATGATCAACTGCCAACATCAGATCTCACCATCGCTGGATATGAAGGGTATCCTCTGGATTTGGCCCAGACCAAGTCTAAAGGTGTCAGCTCTGTCTCCATATCAGGAGACAGCGTAGAACCTCCTGTAAAAAATGCATCACTAATTACATAGTGTGTACATTTTTGTCTTTAGGTATTGAAATACCATACTGGTAGCCTGCAAATGTGCGAACTACAGTATAAGATCCATTACCAGTCATTTCTCCATTGTCACTGTTGGGAACATTGGCCAAGGCTGGTTTGCCTCGACTGCGTTTTGGTGGTGGAGGATTGCAGCTGTAAACCAAGAGAAAAGTAAAAGGGAAAGACATTATGCACAGAAGTAAAAAAAAACACATTTACATTAGTTTAACTGACTTACTTAAGCTCTTGGTCATCATCATCTTCTGTTGCGTTGTGCTTTCCATTTGTCAGACCTACAAAAGAAACATATGAACACTGTAATTCTGGGTATTGTTTCTTTACAAACCCTTTCAGTAAAGCCCTACACATAGTATAATAATATACTAATATAATAATAATAATAATAATAATAATAATAATGTATAATTGGCAATATATTATAATCAAAAAATGTGCATACCTTCTTCATTGAGCAGTAGTGGAGCTTTGTCTGCTTCCGTGTCTGAGCTTTGTCTTCTTGATCTCAAATGGTGCGATGGAGAAGCTGCTCTGGGCGATGCATTTGGAGTCAGGGGTAAGTTCACATTGGTTACACCAGGGGACTTTGGACTTGTGGTGAAGCTATCCAGCCCATTCGTTTTTCCTTCTGCCTCCTTCCCATTCTGCTGTATTGTAGTCTTGTTTTTAGCCATTCGAACTCCATTTTTGGCTTTTTTGAACAGCACAGAGGTCCGCCGCCCGACTCCAACCATAGGTGGAGTAGGGGGTGTGCCGAGCGGTGTGGCCTCGTGAACTGCTTCTTGTTGGGATGATGGAGTTTCACCCACTTCAGCCTCATCTTCACCCTGGCTTTTGCTTCCACTTCGGGAGGATCTCTGACGTTTGTAGGAGCGACCGGGCGACCTGCTGCCCCCTTGTACAATACCCAGGACTGGAGGCTCAAGAGGAGCATCTCCAGGTAGAGGTGAGGACACAGGGCAGGTGAGCTCAAGCACGGGAGGAGCATCATCTAGGGTTCACAAAGCAAAAATGAATTTAACTAATGTTTATAAATAATGAAGCTTTATTACCATACCAATCACCCAGAAAAGGTTTGGCCCCTCTCCACATTGTTCTATTCCATTTGTTGTGATTTTATTGTCTAGATGTTAACAAGGTCCAGCCAATGGGCCTTTAAAGGCCCTCATGCTAAACATTATTAAAATTTTTCTGAATTGATCCTAGACAAGGATGATTCCTATGGATGTATGGATGGTGAATGTGCTGCATCACCACATTTACCTGGATGCCTCCAATGCTGTATCCTTATACATGTTATTGAACTATTAACATAGGGACTTCTAGTCACATATATAGCCTGTCCATCCTGGGAGTGGATCCCTCTATCATGTTCTCTTTTGGAGTTTTTCCTTACTGCAATGGAAGGTCTATTGACAGGGGATGTCCTTGGACAGTTCTTCTGTCCTTCAGTGTTTATTGTTTGCAATGACTTTGTTTTAGCATTTATATACATCTTTTTCTGGAAAGCCCTCTGAGGCAACTTTGTTGTGATATAGGGCTATACAAATAAAATTGATTTGATTTATGCCATTAGATTTTAAGCAAATAAATAAAATTGCCTACCCTTCCCAGAGTTTAAAACTTCTTTGGATGGTTGCTTCTCCTCTGTGCTTTCCTTTTTCTTGTTTCTTCCTCGTTCCTTCACCTCCTCTTCTTCTTCCTCCTTCTCCTCTTCTTCTTCCTCCTCTTTCTTGTTTTTTCTATTGACTGTATGTTGTAGGCGCTTTTTCTGTCGTAATGAGTTGATCTCTCGTCGCAGTAACCTTATACGTTTGGTCCGACCGCCGCAGGTCTTCATCGATGTGACCATGTCTAATTTGTCCAGTAATACTTTGAGCTGCTCCTCCATCGATAAGTGCAATCTGTTCTCTGGATCCAGCAGGTTGTCAACTACAACAATAGTAAATCAGTTAGCACAAGTTTTGTCATAATTGCAATACACTCGCATTAAAGTAATTAGTGCATTTGGTGGTGGTTGGAAAGGCCGTAGCTGACCATGACTAGTATTTGTCTGTGGACTAATTATCATAATATGTTTTATTTCAAGGTTTCTTTCTGGACACGGAGGGACACTAATCAGAAAAACAACCAGTAAAAACAAGCAAAACAGACTAAAAACTGGACAATGTATCAATAATATTAAATTATTATGGAAAAAACATTTACCATTTAGTTTGAGTGAAGGGTTATTGGACGTAGTTGTAAAATACTTTGTGTTTCTTATAAAGTGCTGTAAAATCGTAAACATTATGTGGTTTGTCGATACACCTTTGCATTCATAAGTGATAATACATTTGTGTCTGATAATGTGGTTGACAAGTGTACATTTTTTAATAGTCAATTAATCTATAGCATCACCATCATCCCAGGTGCAGCTGTAGAAGCCATGTTTGTTTGTCTCCTCTGGTAGATGCATCCCTGTGTTGGGGTCCAGTCCAATGCTCAGAAACTGTCTTTGGGCTTGTCTTAAGATGGCACCACCAACATCTCGCATCTGCAGCGCCATTTTGTTGAACATGGTGTCCTTGGAGTTGTACTTTAGGCAATTAGAGATCATGAGGTTGAAGTCCTTCTCTATGTCAGCGATGCAGCAGTAGCCGTGTCCTTCCAGTTTGGTGCGCATAGTGGCCAAGTCCATGGGCTGGGAAACAAACTCCAAGTAATCTGGGACCTCAATTGATCATAGAAAATTATCTTAGCTATTATAAAAGTAAAGTAAAAAAAATAGAGATTTCTTAAAACCAACCTCTGAAAGATTGACAGGCTCAGAGAAGATTTTAGCGGTGTCCTTCTCTTGAAGTTGATCCAAAGTGGTTCGAAGGAGCACCAACGCTGGTGTTAACTTTAGTTCAAGGGCTGCCTGCTGGATTTTCATCTATAGCAAAAAAAAAAGTAGACTATTAGTTCAAATTATTTCCTGTGTACTAAAATGGTAGAGCTTTGTCACTTATATAGTTGAATATGTGCATAACTATATAATCACTCATGAAACTTTAAAAATATACACAACTTTATACAATCCATTACTCTTAGTTGTAGAGTTTAATTAAAGGAGAGTGAGAATCTGTTTCCAAGTAACTTTATCTTCATTGTAGTGTAAAGGATGAGTCTCATGAATAATTACAGTTAAAGCCAATGGCTCCTAGACTCTGTTCTTGTGTAACCCACCTGTTCTCGCTTTAGTCTCTCTCTCTTTCGAATGAGCTCGATCAAAAGCCTGGCTCTTTCCAAGTCCTGCCTCAGCTTCTGCCAGTATCTGAGCTCCTCTCTTGCTGCACACAGCTTCTCATCAGGCTCCTTCTGTTAGAATGAGACAGAGTAGGAATACATTTTTTAGCTGGTAGCTAAAATACATTTATTTTGTCACTACACCATATCTGAATGAGTGAATGAGTGAATTACCTATGTACTACACTTGAAGGTAGGTGTATCATGTGTCAACATGCAGTACTATACAAAATAGATTTTTAGAGAAGCAAAGAACAAAGAAAACAAAACTAGAAGCACTCATCATCAAGCACTATCATTCTGGTATTATAGTGCTTGGCCCATTTCTGAACTTTTCTTTAAATTTTCATAAAAAAAAACCTTTGCAGTACTGACTGCACAAGTATATTTGACTATTGTAAAATGTCACCACACCTGCTCAGTGGTTTTATGGGCTTGCATATGGGAGTGGAGTCTTCTTATTAAGGGCATCCCATTTCTGGACTGACGTTTGAGTAACCAGTAGTTATGGAGTCTCTGCATGAACTGATTCTTCCTCTGAACGTTAACTCCTGTACAGATCTTATTTAGCCTGTAATGAATATATGGAGACAGTTATTAGTTATATTATTACCAGTTCTGTTTTGTATTTGTACAGCTGTCAGGCATGACACAGGCATAACATTATTACCTCATATTCACTAGTCTGCAGTTATGCAGCCTCACCAACAAATTGTGATGCACTGTGTGTGACATCTTTCTATTATATCCATTACACCTGAGTGTCTGTTGGATCAGACCACATAAGCCAGCCTTGGTTCCCCATGTCCATCTTAACCAGCTGTCTATCCATCACAATTTAGTGCACATTAAAAATCTTCATCAAATGTAAAATAAACAGTGATGAAGATGAAGTAATAGACTTAACCTATCAGTACCGTAGTTATGCCGGACAGGTGTACATTCATAAACATCCACTTAAACTTACTCTTTTGTTGTAAGGTGAAATAATGAAAGTCATACCTGTGAGAGGGGATCTGAGGCACCAGCAGCACAGGCACATTGGACCTTCGTGACGATCTTTCTCCTTTAGTTCCCTTCTTTTTCTGGCCTTTCGTCCCCTTTTTATTTTGTGGAGACGGGGGACTCTGGGTGTATGATCTCTGACCCCTGTTACCCCTTCCTCCCACCAACCTCCCTTCAACAGACTCATCTCCTGACCCGTCCCGTCTGGAACCGACCGGTGAATGATGCTCACAAAACGCAGTCTTCTTCACAGAGAAAGTCGTCCCGTTGACACCAGTCTCTCGAACAGGGTCTATCTTCATAAACAGCCCTGCTTTCTGGGCGCACGTGACATGGAAGGCCCTGTAGCAGTTCGCTTTATGGCACTGAATGGAAGCCCCCCTGCCTTTCTGTTTACACAAGTAGCATGTTAGCTTCCAGCGTGCCGGGGGAATGTTCTTTATCCCTTCAACCGGCTCCAAAAAGACCGTATTGGCAAAGCACACCTCTGGTATCCATATGGCACAGACGACATGAGCCCATCGCCCGTCACTAGTCTGTTTGAAGGCACCTCCTCGATTGGGACAGAGCACACAGTCAACAGGACGGGAGGGAGATTGAAGGCAACAGCGACACAACCATTGGCCTTCTGGGACATAGGGAACTCCGTAGCACTCCTGATGCACTGCCAGATTGCAGATATCACAAAACAAAATGACATTACTGTTCAAGCATTCGTCATCGAGGCATACGCAGCAGAAGGCATCCTCGTCAACATCGCATTGGGCCAAAGCCTGGCTACGGGACTCTAAAATGGACTCCCTTTCAAGTCGGTCGATAAGTAGCTCGAATGTGTCCGGAGGTACTGAGGCGTGCCCATCCGATACTCGCTTTTGGTTCACCATTTCTAACCAGGCCAGGTCTTCTTCATCCATGTCATACTCAGCCACAGTGTCATGTTCATCTCCAGTTTTGTCAATGTAGCGGTAGTAAGCTGATGGCAAAGGAGGAGCTTCTGAAGTGCTAACCGACTTCAGCAAACGAAAAGTGGGTTCGGGCAAAGGCTGCTGATGCTGAGTTGAGTTGGAGTTTCCTGTTTGTTGATGAGAGCGCTGTTGAGTTTTACCGTTCCTTTTGTTTTTGTTGTTAGCGACTTTTCGACTAGATCTGGTTTTGCTTTGGGTTTGGGTTTCACTGTTGTTCTCCTTGTTGCTGTTGCACTCCACGATGTCCTGGGCCGTCATCTCGTCCTCGGTTATCACAGGAAGGAAATCGGAGATGTTAATGCGATGAAGACGTCCATCTAGGTCCACTTCCACTATTTTCTGTGCCTGGGCATATGTGAGAGTCTCCCGGGATGGGGACAGCTGCATTCTGTAAGGGGAGGGCGGCCGTGGGGGGGCGGAGGTGCCCCTGCCCCGACCTCTGCCTCGGCCTCGTCCCATGTTCAACCCTCTACTGGCCTTCTCACATTCCCGCCTTCGTAGTCTCATAGGATGGTACGCCAGCTCCCTACAACAAATAATTTAAAAAATGAATTATTTGATTTTAGTTAATGAATGCTTCTGTTATATGAAATGGACCAGTAAAGGCTGTAAAATCAGCTGTGTCTTAAGTGACATGTGTCTTTTAATCAAATTAAATTTGCTTGAATAAGCACTGTTGGAAGCGAATGGTAAGCTCTTCAAATAGATGTAAAAAAAATCAGCTTGTTCAGTTAGTCAGCAAATATGCCTTTATATTGCTTTAAAGGGAGAAATCCATAATGGATGTTGCCATACATAAAATTTCTAACAATTATAGAAGTTTGTTTTGTGAATAGTGTTGTATCATTGTCAAATTATCCTTTTTATGGCTCTCTGAATGCCTCTTTTAAATGTAACAAACCTGTAACTGATTTCTGTTTTATACATAGTGGTCAGTGGCATTGCTAAAAACAAATCATGTTACCTCAAGTACTCTCCCTGCATATATTACAGTGAGTTACAGCCTTGTTCCTGAGCTGTTACACCATTGGTCTGAAACAGAGGCCTGTAACAGGGCTGTCCAATCACAGGCAGATTCTCTATTTTTTTTTCTTCGTCGGTCGACGTAGTTTGGTTGAGCTGCGCTAAATACCAACCCGAGTATCTAACATCTGTCAGCCATTTTAAGCGCACAACAGTGGAGACAACATTTGTATTGCTCGTTGATTAGTGCCCAATTACACACGTTCACAGCGGTCAGAGCGCGGTGCACGGTCCGCGCTGGTCCTGGAGGTGTAATTCACTGCAAGCAAACTAATGAACACGACATTTCACTGCGCAACGCCTCAGCTTCGCTTTGTAATTCACAGCCCTGCAGAAAGCGCCTCTACTGATGTGATAAGGTTTCGATCGGACAGGACATAGAAATCGCGAAACAAATCGACAGATATTTAGGCTCACAGTCAAATGATAATACCATAATAAGCATTACCTTGCTCAGCAGCCCTCCGCAGTGAGGTGTCACACAGAATAACTGCACCTGGCTAAATGAGAGCTCCTGACAGACCACAGCAGACCTCAGCCGAGGCGGACATGCTCGCTGTTAGCTTAGCTAGCCGGTAATTTCTGGAGCGACAGTGTCATCTTCAGCCCTTCAGTTTTCCGCCCTGAGCGCAGTGAGACACAGCAGCACAGCCCGGCTCCATAGCAGACAGATGGACCTTGTAATCAGTATCTGTTACTAACACGAATATGTCCAGATAAGAAAAATATACAATTAATGTACCTTGGATGGGGCTAAATATTCAGTCAAGATGGCTTGAAAATACGCCCCTTTGGAAAAAAGCACACAGCCAGTCATAGGCCGTCACTTTACCTCGCGCACAACGCGCACCAATCTTTGATTGGTCAGTGCCTCAAACCCAAGTCATTGCATTAAATGCATCCAGAGCTTCTGCTCAAGCAGCAGGAGGAAAACATCTGGACACACTGCGCGCAAGCCTCTGCAAATGCTGCTGCCTGATGACTCTTCTAGAGTAGCCTATGTGTAAAGTCTTACTTAGTGCCGTTCTATGATTACACCAAAATTAATCTTGACAGTTATTACAAAGTGGTAATTGATAAGTTACTGGTTTAGTGTAAAACTGCTATCCTCTATAATCCTGCTCCTCAGAGGCTATGATCAGGGCATTTCTGCAGCTTTTGTTGTTTGTAAATTGTTAAATGTAGAATGTGTGCACAAACATATCTCTACCAAGGCAGTCTACATTATTATATGTTATCTTTAAATGCCGTTTTCATATCCACAATTCTTTTTTCCTTCCGTGCAACTCATATCCATTTTATTTTCCTCTTAATAAAGCAATCCCACCATGTGAATCCCCACCCAAACAGTCTCCAACTCCTCCTCCACAGACCCATGCTGAGTTTGTGGTACTTTTGAAATACTCTTCGCTCTGTCACAGCAGAGAGGAGCCTACAGACGCCTGGACATCGAGACATCACACCTTGGATTTATATTTGGAGGTATTTATATCTACTTCACTTGATCTCTCCTTGTATCATATACCAGCATCTAAGAATGACATTTCTTATATCAAATAAAACTGTTATTTGTATTTCAACCTTATTTTTTAGAACAAGATGCTGCTTAGCTTCTTAGTGCTGTATTTTCTGTACTTTCTTGACACGAGAACATGTACAGCAGGTAAGAAACATTTTAAATACAAGAATTCTTTTTATGCATAACCTTTGCAGTACTAGTTACAAGTTTAGTTTAGAATTGGAGATCGCTAGAGAGACAGCTTCTAATCAAACCTAAATTTGTTACTTGACTTTTCCTCAATCTTACTCACATTTGTTACTTGGTAATTTGCGTTTCTAAGCTTGAAGAGCCATTAACGAATAAACTAACAAACCGTGAACTCTATTTACTGTTCATCACTTCCTTTCCAAATTGGAATGTAGGCTGTAAAAAATAGTGATAAATCAAGTTTTATGTCTCAGAGTAGACAAAAAATTACAGTCTTTTGATGGGCTTGTCTACATGTCATCTTTTGAAAAGGGGGGTATTGGCCGTAAAGACCCCGGACTTGGCCTTAATTCATGGCTTCGATAGACTTTGACTGCCCTCCCGTCTCACAGTGCCAGGCCTTTGAGAGTTTTGAATTAACATACAACTTGGAAAACATGCCGCTGTTTCAAGGGAACAGGAAGCGAGTGGAAACCAAGGCAGTGTGATCATGCAAGGGGGCTTTGATTCAAAATAATGTAGGCTACTAGCCAGAATAATGTAGGATATTGGCCTTGACAATTTAACATGGCCTATACAATGATTCATAAATGCTTTGCTTATAAACTTTTTTCGTCCATAGTTATTAGAACTTGTGGGTGACTTAAGCCTTTTCTAGCAATTATGGGCATCTCTCACATTCATTCACCAGGTGCCTTTTAAGTTAGTGAGCAATTGTCATATGCATTTTATTTATTTATTCATTTATTTTTTGGTGATTTGTGGAATAGAGCTTATTTCTAAAAGCCTGCGTGCTAACCACTTTACCACAAACATTTCAATTACAAAGCAAAATTTGGGTTTGCCTGTGTCAGTGTATTTCTCTAAGTTTCAGCCCAACAACAAAGCAGCTAATGCCCTGACAAAGCCCTTTATGATTAGCTATAGAAAATGCTAACAAAACGTGTGTCTTTAATTTTTATGTGAATCAAACTGTGCAAGGCAGTGAGACAAGATACAAGAGATTATAGTACAGATGTTTTGAGAATTGTAGCTAGTTCCCAACAGCTGTAAGTACTTGAAAATGTCACAAAACACTCAAAAACATTGCGCAACACTAAACCATTGAAAAGACATACTGACGGCTCCTGGGATTTTGAAATGTTTTTCTTATTCCAAAACTTAGCCAAAACATACTAAGACAAAAATATATGCAGAAAGTCATCCCAAATAACTCACACCATTTCTTTTTCAGTAGAAACCGAACTGAGAATCACAACAATAAAGGTATGGCTATATTAATAAAAACACACACAGATATAGAAAACATTTGACATTATTAATATTGTTTTTGTAGCAAGAGCCATACACCATGTCCAAAGGCTCCCAGCTGGAAGGCTTCTGCATAGATTTACTTGTTGAAGTGGCCAAGAAACTTGGCTTGAAGTACACAGTGCATTTGGTGAAAGACAACTCCTACGGCAGAGTGGACGAGAGCGGGAACTGGAACGGTATGATTGGAGAAGTCGTCAAAGGAGTAAGTAGTACATAAACACTGACCTGTATTTTTCTTGTGATTATTAATATGTATTTGCCACAAAAAATTAAGGACATTTGAGTAAAAGTACCTAAAATGCATTCTTAAATATAACATGCAGTAATATCACTATTGCACAAATTGTCACATTTGTAACCCAAAAGTAAAACATAATATTACTGATTGTAACTACT
>JAVQJW010289186.1:0-10407 GCA_036025195.1 Hypseleotris klunzingeri
AATCTTAATATTATCTGAACATTCCAGAAGACAGCACCATAATCCTGAATAGTTATGTAATATAGCTCATATAACATTTGCAATAATGATGTGGAGGTGTAGATTTCCCCCTGGCCTCGCCCCGTCCCGTCTGCGGATGCTGTGTCTGGATGCTCAGGTTTGAATGGGGAGTAGGTGTGATCATTCTTTCTCCTCTGTATTCAGCTCAGAGATCGGCCCAGGAGCTGCCGCTGGTCGACAAGCAGAGCCTGGAGACCTGTCCCGCCCCCGGAGGCCAGACCCTGCTTTTGGATGGACACAACTTCCAGCACGACTCCAAGGTGGTGTTTGTGGAAAAGGCCCAAGGTAAAAAAAGCACACTGCTGTCTGTGCATACACTGTAAAATTGTCAAGTTAACTTAAAAATATCAATGAAACTGGTGCTTTATACTAAATTACTTTAACTTATTCTTAAAATTGTTCTAGTTATTTTTGGGATCTATTTTCTAAGGTCTGACAAAGACCTCTGAAATCAGTTGCTTTATTATTATTATTATTATTATTACAGCATTTAATTGTTATTTCCAAGTTATTAAAATGGTTTCTTCTTGAAGCCTTTCCTATCAACTAAAGGCAAGGCACAACCTGGACAGTGGCAGTTAGTAACCGTCACATTCAATAAAATGCAAACCCCCATAAATAAACCTTTGAAGTAGTTGTGAGCTTATCATTTCAAACTAATAAAGTCAATTTTTTAAGTATCAAGACAAGTGGTTTTCTGAAAATTTCTAAGTAAAGTGAATAGTCAAATTTTACAGTTTATGGAGACGTCCCAGGACTCTCCTCTTCCCCCCTCCCCTTCCTAAAACTCCTCCGTCTTGCCAGAGCCCCACATGTGGTGCACATTAATGCTGCTGTATTTTTAAACAACTCACATTTGCACAAGTTTCCATTGCCCGTCGAGCCGAGGAATGGATCACAAATGCACTGTTTAGTTGTGTGTGTGTGTGTGTCTTTAAGATTTGGGATTTTGGGGGAGAGCGACAGGCGACTGCTCCCAGATGTTGATACAAAAGAAGGTTTACAAACAGCAATTTCCTTGATTAGCTTTAGCCAAGCCACGTGAGCCGAGTAAACACGTGCAATCACATCAATCCCATTCACAAACACAGACTAGGCTTTTCATTGTTCACCTGTGAAGAGGAGGAAATCAAGGCTGCAGCCGCCCCTAAGCACTGTACAATGTAAACGGGATTGTTTACACCAAAACAAGAAGTGATTGTTTGAACCAGACCTCGCCTCACGTTTCCTGGAGTCTTTGATTAATCTACATCTCTTCCTCTCTAGGTCTGAGATGTCGCTCAGAGCTTGAAATGTTAGCCTAAACACTGGTCAGGAACAATATAATAGGGAAATACTCAAGTTTAAAAGTTGTAAATAAAAGTTTTAGATATTTTTTTCTTGGAGACTGACAAATTAAATTGTTTATCAAATATATTTCTAGGGCAATCTTTGAAATATAGTACCAGGAAGTGTTAAAGTTAAGGTTGGATTAACATGTTAGTAAAGATTTAGACCAGTTAATTGGATTTGTTGTGGAAATGGATGCATACACAAAATTAAACAATTGACACACACAAAAGATACATTCCAACATAAAAGTTTGCAGAAAAGAAGTGGGAAATTGTTACACTGGGTCACTGATCAGTGACTATTGACTAATGGACAGAGATAAGTGCCTAGGTTAGGGTTAGTTTAGGTATATTTATTAATCTTTGGTTCAGCAACCACAAAAGAGTACAAAAAGAGGTTGGAGTTTTCACATATAAGTTGGCCTATCTTGTTGTCTCTGTAATTATAAAATATAGTAAACAACCAGTGACGAAAAACTAATAATGGAGCCATAAGCCACAAAGAAATGTGAGGATGTTTACAACAGGCAAAAATATGGCTAATGATAGTTTAACAAACAACATTTCAACATCTAACCTGTAGCAAGCAAAACTCCTAAATGACTATTAACTACATGTCAAGCCCTGTACAGAATTTGTGTACAACGTCAGATGTGATTCACTGACCTGGTTCAGTAGCCTAGAACAAACAGTCCAGAGGAGAAAGCACCACTAAAGATGTGGATTTTGTCTCACACCGCTTTGAAAAAATAAAACACATAGCACTTTTACTAAGCTATTGCTCCTATTACTCTCCCATTATAAATTATTAAAAGGAATATCTGATTCTTTATGCCCTCTGAACATGGTGGTGTTTAGGGCTTTAGCTGCTGGGCGTGTGCTGCTCTCTTGTTTTTCACGAGGGTTTCCCCACGTCTGGCACCGGCCTCGGATTCCTGGGCCGACCCACCATAGAAACACTGTCCCGGGCCAGGCTTCCACCACTGCCCCCCTCCTCTCCAGCCCTCTGTCCAAGCTGTGCCATCTCTTCATTAACCTCTCAGTGTGGCTCAGAGGACCACATTGTGCTCATTACAGCTTCTGTGTTGAAATAGCAACAAATGTAGATGCTCTTACGTGTAATAGTGGGGTACATAGTGGGAAAGTAATGTTTCTACCCACCTTTTAAAGTATGTAAAGAATGTGGATAAGGAATAAATATTTCAGATTACAGAAGAGAGAGATATACTGTAATAATAATGATATAGTAAACAGCATGCTAATGGACAATATAGGTTATAGATTCTTATTTATACATTTTGTTATGACACTTTTCAACATTTCTCACAGGCGACTGAAATTTGTTACAGTTACTAGGGCGGTTATATTCTGGCCACTTAGTCACAGTGCTGACACAGTGACATACACAGATGAAAACCAATTAACTTCTACTGGTTAAAGTAGATTAATCATTTCTCCAAACACATGCACGTCTTTGGACAATATAAGGAAGTCCCTGGAGAGAACCCACTGTAACACAGAGAGGACATGCAGACTGGTACTACAGTCTAACCATGCACTGTACATCAAACATAAGATGAGAAATAGGCTAACATAAACAAAATGAGAGCTAAGGTATAGTTTATGTCTGTTTGTCAAATTAATGAAGATTACTTTTTGATTCCCACTTTTTCTGCCTTTATTTCGTGCAACTCCTCGCTCTGAGAAACAACTTAACAATCCCGCTCATAAATCCCGGGTAGATTCAGTTGCCATAAAGAGCTTTAATTTTACTTTGATGAACTATTTTCCAGCACAATTTCCAATAAATCTCTTTCCCTCTATTTCTTTCACACAAAATAACAATCGCCCAAAGCTGCGGTGTTAAGCCACGTGATTTCGAACGTGTGCACATCCACAGTTATGTTCGCCTCAGAAGCATGTGTGTGTTTCCCCCACAGTTGTACGTAGGCAGCGAGGGTTGCCCTGCCTCAGAGCTCTGCCAAAAGTGGAGGATTTGTTTGGATTCCCTGTCCGCTCTTATAATTGTGTTTCCATCCAACTGCTCTGTTTGAAAGCTCATACTTTGTTTAAAAATCAAAGATCGTTTCATGTTTTTAGTTTGAACAAAATACCAAACACTCAAGGCACGTTTCCACTGGAGCAGTACTCTATGGGTCACGTCAGTAAGGCACATGTTTTGAGATGTCCCATCTGGTACTATGTCCCATATACAGTGGTAATTTCTGTTTACTGCTTGGAATGTGCACTTTCCTTGCAGATTTTCTTGTTTAAATTGTGTAGATTTTTTTTTAAGGATTAGTAAAAATTTTTGGAGCTTGGTGGCAAAATGGGTTGTTGCAGTTATGAAAAAAAACCCTGACCAGTAGCTATTTACCAGTGATTTGACCAGTGACCATAGACTATTGACCATTGACCAGCGACAGAGATAAGTGACTAGGTTAGGGTTAGTTTAGGTATACTTTATTAACCCCCAAAAATAAATTACGAGGTAGTCTATTACTTACACACATAAACATCCACACATAAAACACTTTGGCCAATAGCAGTCACGCTTAACTTTAATTTCTAGCATTTCTTGTCTTTGAGTTTTGAGTTGGTTGTGAGTCATGCCTGAGGAAATCCCTGTTTTCTTGTAGACTATGGGCACACATACAGTATATACAGTATCTCATTAACATAGAGCAGATAGCATCAGTCACTACTGGTTACAGCCAATCAAACCAGACGACCTCCACAATGTGACGTGGCCTGAAAACTGATCCAAGTCTCACCTGGTTTTCACTCTGTCCCGGAGATAATGTCTTTGATAAATCCAGCTCCATTTGGGAAATTAAATGAGAGTTTAAATTCAGGGAGCTGCTGTTAGCTTTACCATTTTCAGTAAGTTATCTAGTTAAGATAATGTAGGGTAAACAAAAATTGGGCATGGTAACAATAGCCCTCAAAAGTCATAGTAAAAAACACAAGCATTATTTCTATCTGTTTACTTTGTCCCTTCTGGGCTCCAGTAGAAACATTGATGACGCATAATGGACAGAGGACACCTGCTAATTTGCATTACCTTGTTTTAACAGCTTGAACTGTTTCTGTGCTTTCGTGATCTTCAGTAGTTAAGTCAAGACAAAAATAACCAAATTATATGCTAATGTTCTTAGCGTTTAAAAATAATCATACTAGAAAAATAATGACCTCATGTGTTTTTTTTTCTTTTGCACAATTGGGTTAGAAATGTAAATGTTTGTCAGGTATAACATTACGACCAATAACAGGTGAAGGACAACAGAACAGAAGTGACTTTAAATAGGGCCACATTAGGCACGATGACTATGAGAGTATCCCCAAATCGGCAGCTCTTATGAGGGGTTAGCGGTGATGCAAATGGATTCATGGCTGGCTATTGAATGCTGGTTCTGGAGGAAAGGTGTCAGAACACACAGTGCATTGCCATTTATTGTATATAGGTTTGCAAAAGGGGGACCAACACACAACATATACAAACAGGTGATCATGGCTGATAGTGGCTCAGTATTGCACTAAAACTTAAAGCCACATAATGCGTTGGACTGTTTGTTGCAGTTGCTGGATTTTAGCTCTAAACTACACAATATAAACATCCAAGTAAGAAAAAAAGGAGATAATCGCCTATAAAACAGTCCGACTTTGTCACATACACATGGATATCTGGAAATAATAACTCACCTACTGAGCCTTTTCGCTCTACTTTAATAAACTGTGACTGGGTGCTGTGTATTTTCCCACCGTGATTGATAATTTTAGTGAGAGCTTTTGGAGGGAACCCTTGAAGAGGAAAAACCCCAGTCAGGAGTGTTTTCACATCTGGAGCAGTTGGATTGGACAGCTGCCGACTCCACTGTATCACGTTGAATAGGCCCAGTACATTAGGATCTGTTATTGCTCGTCATTTTAATACGGGGCAGCTTCCACTTTTCCACACGCCTGCACTGACCTGTCCATCTCCACGTGCTGCAGACCAGGAGCCTCTCGAAATCCACCAGGTTTTTGACTTTCAGAAGGGAACTCCCCAACAATTGACTCTAATCGTTCTTGGCCAAAATCGGTGGTGCAGTAAAATAGGGTCTGAAAAGTAAAGCGTGAGGATTATTTAATGTGAAGCTGCCAGATGGTTACTGGAAGTACATTCAAAGTACAACAGATAAAGTCATTTAGAGCTTTGAAAAACACCAGGCCATTCAAAAGTGGCATATTCGTGTTGACTATTCTGTAGACTCACAAATCAGTCTGTGAGCAGCAATAGCACAAGTGAATATGTTTGTTACATGATCATGTAAAACCTTAGTTAGTCTTCTTTTATTTTATTATTAATTATGATAGCTTTAATGGGCTGTTATGGGCATGAAGGGTCATGCTGTTCTTGCTAACCCTTCTATAAAACTTTAGCTAAACATGTAAACAGGGAAGTCCCAACCTCAAACTTCAACATTAATCCAGCATCACCAGATAGAGGCAGTCTGTCCACAGTGAGCTGTGGTCTGTGGAGGGAGTGGTGACGAACACTACAGTTCATAAAACAATGACTTCCACTCACAGTGGTTTGGCAGTGTGTCTCACTTTCAGAACAATGGCTGTTTTCATAAACAAATCAATTAAAGCCACATAAACAGTGGACGCTCTGCTTATGCCAACAATTACAGAGTATCACTCTGAGGGAACTCCGGATTAAAGGGATCTAAGACAGTCTTCAAGTTGGAAGTATTTGAGTTTTAAGATTATATTTCAACTTGACCTGAGCAAGACCATTTGTGAGAAATGCATCCATAACAAACTTGAAATAACAATCAGAAACAGCTATGTTTATGCAGAAGTTGCCACAGAAATCAGTTTTAGTCTGCACCTGTGGAACAACACAGAACTTAATACATAATAATAATATTTAGACTTTAGACTTTAGAGGTATAGTTTTGACTGTGTCGCTCTGATTTCAAGGCACAGCAAATGAACTGTTATGGTATCATTTGAAACCTTTCTAACTGGTATTGCTGACCCTAATAGGTGTCTTCAATCCCATGTACATCAGCACTAGTACATAGTACAAGCAGCATCCCAGTTGACACATTCAGAGTGCAGTAGGAAGGAAGACGTCAAACAAGGATCTCTTTGAGGCCGGCTCGTGGCTTTGGGCAGAGCATATGTTTATATTTACTGTACATTATGGGAGCATTGGGCATGTGCCACCCGCTGTTTCAATGTGGGCTCAAGTCACTCCACCCAAGACCAATTAAAATGTACAAGGAGCCATTTGATTCCATTTATAAACCATATATGACAAATAGCTGCATTGTATATTGTTTGATGGCTCTGTGCTGCACCTAGGGCCGTGTTATGTCTGTTCGGAGAAAATAATGACTTGTATAGCCAATGCTAACCAAATGTGAACTGTAGGATTTCTGCACAGTTGGGAAGATGCCAGGGCACTGGTTGTTGGGAAAGCTGGAAAGATTTACTGTTGATGCAGTGTTGTAGTAAGACCAAGACTAGTTTATTTTCAAATGTGAATAGAGTTATCAGATATATGCATTTAGCATCTGGGTATTTATAGTGGTGTCAGCTAACTCCCTGGCTGTTTACTGAGCTATAGCCTTATGTTTGCATGGCTAATTGTACGTTTAAAAAAGAGCATTCAACTCTTCGTTGTCTGTTGACGAGGAATCCCTTTTTACTCTCAGCACAATTGGACACTACCAAAACAAACAAACGAACCAAACTCACTGTAAATCTTTTGGGTGCTGTGGAGCCTTTTGGAATGATCACACTGAAGCATCCACCTTCATCCCACTTCTGCTGAAAGTTTATCTGAACTACACCTCTTATAAATAAAAGACACTTTCTAAAACACGATTGAAACACACACATTTATCACATGACAGTGTTTGACTAAAAACTACCCCTGGTGAATACATGTGAGATTGAATGATTGTCTGTCAAGGTCAGCCAGGTTGTGCACCACCTCTGGCCTAGTAGTTGCTGGGATAGGCTCTATCTGTGATCTTTAATAAACAAAAAGAATTGATGAATAAAATTAAAAAAGTATATTAGCGTTTACTTTGTTTGACTAGAAACCATTGTTTTTGACTATATGAGCTTGACTACAGTACCATTTGGTTCAATAGGGATAGACTTGTTTAACTTTGATACTATTGGAGACGATCCAGCACAGTGGGCCAGGGATTTAGAAATCCGACTGCTTTGAGTTTGTTTAAAAAGAGGGCAGTGAGGAGTGAGGGTTTTCATTAGCAGCCTGAGCGCACATGTTGTTGCCCTATAAAACTGAAACAATCGGCTGTTGTCAATTACACAGTGTGGTTATCAATCGTCCAATGCTTTCTGCTCAAACAAAGGCATCCTTCACATCTGCTTTTGTCACAACGCTCACCAAACAAACTGGTCTATTTATTGTTTTGATTTTTGAAAAATTAAGTGTGCTAATCAGAAAGAGACAAAAGAGTAGCACATTTAGTCCGTGAGAATTAAAATGCTTAGGTTTTGGATAAAGTTTAAAAGTTAGAAAAGTAGGTGGTGAGGATATAAGACAGTGAAAACAAAGAAACATACAAAGAGTTTTCAGATGAAGTTTGGATTAAGATGTGGCTGTTTGTTTATTTGAAAATTCTCATTGATGGTTTCAAAATCTAAAAAGGGGAACAAAAATGCATTTCCATCAAGAACCAAACAGCCCATTGACCCTTTGTTTGTGGACGTCCTTCCTGCCCGTGGTAATCCTCTAAGGGCTGTCACACTGTTGTTTATTTGGGAACTTCCTCGTAACATGGTTTGCACATGTGCAGCGGCATCAGCAACTCACTGTGCACACATGTCCACACATCAGTCACAAAGCCTTTGTAATGGCAACAACACAATGTATCAGAGTAAACCATTTGATAAAACTGTGCTAAAGTCGAAATTAGACAATGTCCCCAATACTTTATATAACAATTTATTATGTTTGTTTTTTTCTTTCAGTGCAAATGGATGTCTGACACCTGCTGTTTTATTATTTCAGTTTATACTAGTATGTTTGTAAATCTTGCACAACAGTTTGTATTCTTTCAACATTTTCTGAGTTCAAAAGCTGACAAAAAAAATCTCATACGTGTTTCAAACGGTTTCACAAAACAATCTAAATAAAAACTACTTTTGCAAAATGCTCATAAAATATTTGACATTAGTCACTACACTTTTTCTTTCAATAAGGCTGACAAGGCTGGCAACAAAAGAGTCCAAAAGTAAATTCCTGTGTGTCTACTAACTTGTGCTTATTGTAGAGACAGACAGACAGTTGCATACACAGGTGTCTGGTGTCGTCTCACATTTATGAAATCTGTCATCTCCAGCTGTGCCACATCACCGCTTCAAAAACCACATCCAACCTTACAAAATCAAAAGCTCCACTTAGCAACCAACATAAACAAACTCATTTTGCCCTTTCATTTATTTAACACAATTTCCTTTGCTCATAAAATTATTCACACCATCTTTAATTAGTTTTTCAGTTGTTAATGACTCATAGTATTATAAAAAAAATATTTCCTTGTGGTGCTAATAAATTGATACAAATAGAGTTGAACTCACACCTCATTGGGCACTAGTTGGGAAAACCTTTTTATTGTGGCCCTTGGTTTAAAAATAAATAGCATTTGATGATCATATGGATTACACAGATGGAATAAGTGTTTGTAGTAATTTGAGCAGCAGATGTGAAATGGGACTTCTCACATTAAGGTTTTTGTCCAAACATCACCTCTTTGGTATTTTGGAGCATTACATCAGGCTTGTGTCTGTCTGGGTCTTGGGCTCAGGTTAGTGGGACTGAGGATGTGAGCTCATGGCCGCGGCGCAGACAGGATGACGATGGTGATAGCCCTGGCTTTCTGTTTTATATATCACTGACGTAACAACTCGCTTTCCTGCATTTGGGGCAGTGACAGTGAATAGGACTGGGTTATGTGGATAGAGTCTGGTGTGGAGATAGGCGAAAGCTATATGAAACGTGGTTCCCCCTGATTCATTTAATTTACAGTGTTAGAAATAAGACAAGTTATATTTATAGGTTATTGCTTAATTTTGAGTTTTAATAGATTTTTTTGCCCTGGTAGAAATAACCAGTTTATTTGTATAGCAAAATTTATACACTCGGCAATTCAAAAGTGCTTTACAGAAATACAAGACAATAAAAGAGAGAATTAAAATAAAAGAGCAGAGTGCATATAGAATACATTCAGTTGGACTTAATATTAATATGGACATTATCAGAGTAGAGGCCAGCCTAACATCTTACCAAATTTTACCAAAATACCGCACCAGCAGCCTCTCCGACCACCACCAGACTGTATGGTGTATGAAGTGAATTTGCAAAAGACAAAATGGCAGGTAAAGCAGAGAGATTAGGGGTATGAGACTATTTGCCCTAATGTTTTGTACTGTAATCACATACGGCAATGGCATTTTACCTTGTTACTTTAAACCTACATTAGTCCTCTTAATATTGCTGTTCCTGATTCCTTGCAGAGTGGGTGGGTTACTTCTGAAGTTGTTGTCTAAAACTCTTCCTGTCTGTGGCTCTGCTTGTTCTCAGATGGACACCACCTTTGGGAGATGGAGGCCAAGGTTGAGCGGGACGCCTCAAAACCTGTAAGTGATTCATCTGACATTATTACCGTGACGACCACAAGGATAGATTTTAATATTGAAAACATTTAGCAGCTGGCCCCAATCACTTTAAATTAAACTAAAAGAGGCTAAATGTCTACAGTCATCACAACAGTGCAATGTGATGACTTTATTTCTTCTGAACTCACACTAACTGTTTATTGAATAGATCGCATAGGAGTGACTGGGAGTGCTTTTAAGGGGCACTGACCTAATTAGCATCTCACTGTGTTTGGGTAAATCTTAAAGGAGCAATTAAAAAGCATGGTAAGCTGTTTTTGGAAGGCAGTAGATGTTAAGGGTTTCCCAGCTCATTATAATAACACCA
>JAVQJW010289465.1:0-10042 GCA_036025195.1 Hypseleotris klunzingeri
ATTTCCCTTGCTTTAATCATAAAAAACTATTACTTCATTTATGTCAACTCACAAAAATAGACTTTTGACATAAAATGAATAAAAACTTGGAGCACCAAATAACCACATCCGCAATAACGCAAGAAACACAAATAAAAAATCAATTAATGTGAGTATCCCCATCCCTCTGCTGGGTGGACAGTATAGGCCCTCTTCAAACATCCATCTTTGTTTCTCCTTGAGTCACTGGGATTGTTTATGTGGCACTACACTTGTTTGTATTGGTTAACTCGTGCCAACACAACCTGGTCAAGTGAAGGACTTTATCTGATCATCCATTTCGCGTGGCAGTTCGGCCTGCTGACACAGTATCGACCACAGGTGCATTCAGCGTTAAGGGCCAACTAGACTTACTCATGTTTGTTTACTAATAGGTAGGCTACATTAGTCACTGCGGTGTTTACTGAGCTGTCGGCTGTAATTGCCCTTTTCCTTTTCCACTTTGGGTCAACGGCATCTAATTGAGTTGACGGGGCTAGATATTATTGTAGGCTATGTTACCTACATAGTAGTGTAAGATGATTTATTTTTGCATACATTCAGTTAATATCAGTTCACCTAAAGGTACTATATTTACGGGTGTGATACGGTTCTGTTGGAGGTATATGGGCGGATCAATATGTGTTTGGGGGGAAAAGAAAGGTCTCGTGCAGTATGTAACTGGGTTATTAACGTTTGGACTGTTATGCTGGGCTGTTAATAAAAGTCTTTCTGCGAAGCTATCTCCTCTCCGTGTGCTGCTCTTTCCACCCACGACCTCACAAGTTCGGTAACACTTACCACCATCAAAAATAGTGTTACAATAGGCTACCTACATAACGCATTGAGCTAGAAAAAAAAAATCCGCCTTATTGTCAAATAGGTCTAGATAGGCTACAACTCTAAAGACGAGACCATTAATAAAGCCTACTTAAAGAAGTTTGGGGAAAGACCTCAAGTGCCTCTGCACACTGTGCGCACTGTGCGCAAGATCTGGCCTCAGGCGAAGGGTGGGCACGAAACACAAAGCTGCTGAATGGCGCCGTTGCGCGCGGTACCACTTCACACTTGCACAAACCGTTAGTCTACACCAATTACATCTCTGAGGACGCCGTCACTCCCTGGAGACCGCATAGGCCTACATGCTTTTGATTGGACCAAATCCATGTGGCCGCGGCACAGACCGGGTGAAAATCGTGTATATTAGCGCAAAGGCATTGCTTATCAGTTGTGCAGATTCAAGATGCAAAAAGACAGAATAGTTTTTGGTGCTCTGTGCCCTAACCAGATTGCACAACAGAGACGGAGGGTTGAAATAACCAAAAAAGTAATTACATTTTGTCTATAATTGAGAAAATATAATGTCCTTATTGTATTGTAGCCTAGTATTTTATTGTACTACATTTAACAATATGGGCCTATATTCTCTATCGGAAAAGATGATGGTGCCCAGAAGCAGCAGTCCAGTTACTGTCTATGTGGAATTACCCTGCATTATTGAACAAGGTATGTACCCTAATTTTACATCAAATTAAGTGCACAATAATTGATTTATGGATGGAAATGTTTAGCTAAATCATGCGTCCAATGTATTTTAGCATTTTCTACAATTGCGTGGAATGATTTGGAAGAATGCGCAACTGGTATGACGCATGGCAGCAGCTCGCTGGGCTACAGGGTAAAATGTTACATCACTTTTTTTCTGATTCAATGTAAAGTTTTACGCCGGTCTACACCATAAATGTATGATCCCCAGACACATCTCCTGAGAGTAGGCTATATAAGCTTGTCGCATCCTTCCTCGTGTTAATGTTTGACATGATGGGCTGGCATTCTGCCCAATCCGGTTGAGGTTTACGGGTGACAGCCGGATCCAAAAAGGCCTGATCTTATGGGTTTACCTCACTAACTGTTTAGACACTTTTTAAAGCAGATCTATAGTTTGGTTAAAGCTGTTACAATGAGCACTAAAATATGCAATTCTACTATACCGACGTATTATCCTGTTTGCTCCTGGTGGGATTTCCAGGTAAAGAATAATCCAGTTGTGATGGGTATTTCCACTATGTTTTTATGCTAATTTTATGTTTATGTTTTTGTATCACAGGCCAGTGACTGTATGTCAGAGGAGCATGACCTTCAGGATTATGCACTGGATTTCATGGCTGGTGAGAGAGCACAGCCCAAGCAGTTCTTCAAACACTATTGGATATTATGCATGTTAACTGTTGGTCTTCTCTGTCAGATTCTCCTTCCACTCTGGAGAGCAGTTTGTCTCCAGCTGAACTTGTGCCTTTTGAGGGTTGTGTCATTCCTCCACTCACACCTCAGCCCGACTTCTCTGTAGAGGACAGTGTGGCTTCACATACAGAAAGCAATCCTCCAACCCAGGCTGACTGGGAAGAGATAGCACAGTGTAATGGCATAGTCCTGGGACAGTCTGTTGAAGTCAACCACCAGGTAACTTCTATTCACTTTAACTGTGTGTTCAGTTTGGATTCCATTTGTTTTATAACAGATTTTTAAACAAGATTGAGATAAAAGGGTTAATAAACATATAAAATGATAAATGTATTTCCTGAATAGTATTGTTTCTTTTAGCCTGATCTACATATTTTAATGTTTGCAGCTCCATGACACCATTGAAGAAAAACAACAAGAAATTGATTGTCTTCAAGAAAGAAATCATCACTTGAAGCAACTGGCCAGTCGTGCCAAACATTTGGCTGCAGTACTTGAAGTAAGATTTAAAATGATTATTTCTAATTCACTTCCCATCTGTGATTGCAAATTACTTTTACTCTTTCAGAAACTAATGACAGTCAGCGATTCAAAGACTGTAGAAGCGCCACATGACAAAGCTTCACTGAGCCCATGTAAAAGGCAGCGCCTGGACGAGGGCTATGAGACCGAGACGGACTCGGTGGAGGACATGCTGAGAGACATCAGCACACGATGCAATGCTGTGCTTCATAATGCTGTTCCAGGAACAAAGACAGCAGACAGTATACAAATGTTTGGTTCTTTCTCAGGCCTACAGACCTCTTTTTCAAACACATGCAGTGTGACCACGGATGGACTAGAAACTGGAGCAAGTGGCTCATCCTTCAGAGCGTCTGTCAAAGAACACAGCACTATCAAAACTCAAGCCTTTGCCCATGGGCATGCCTTCACAACAAGGACTCAGCATGGAGGATACCGCTTTCGATGGGTTCCTAACTAAAACTAATAAGTATTATTCATCTCTCAAAAAAGACAATATTCACAACAGTGCCCCAATTAGTTCCGCTAAAGGCATTTTGGGACTGCAAAGAAATCTGGATTTCTGGGTGGGCAATCACGCTTAATGCTTAACACTGATGTGTATATCTGTAAATTATTACATTATGTCTTCCTCTGGTAGTGCTTAAGCTAATCAGTCAGGGCTGAAGCTCAACAAAGGAAGTTACACTGCCTATGCTGCTGTTTACATTTGTTTACATAATGTCATGACCTGGCTAAACAATGAAGGACGATGTATGCTTTATTTTTTTATTTTTGTTATTTTTTTTCTCTATGTATATATATTTATAATAGGCCTATAGGCCTACAACTAACATGGAAATAAACATACTTTTTTCTAATTTTCTGTTGCTGCTTTCCTTTTCTTGACAGTTTAACGTGAGTTTTGTGTTTGTGGAGCAAATGTGACCTTATGACTTTTTGAAGCAGTTAGGATTTACGTCTGTGTGGTCAATAAAGACAAACTATGATGCATCACAGTCTACATCCTTGTTTATATCCTCCTTGAAACTAAATACCCCTATAGTGAGTATAATTGATAAATCTGTCATTATCAACATACAGAGGAAGCAGATCAACTTTCTCAGCAGAAATCACAGGGCATGCTTTTCAACAGGTAGCTATAGGCTATGTGCTATTAATAAAAGAATAGGCCTATTGTAACCCCCTGACCTTTTATAAGGGATGTAATCTTCACACCCCAATGATGCAGGCACCTGTTCAAACTCCACAAACACTGACCTGTTTACCCCTAGGCTAGTGAAGGAAACACTGTCAACTACTGAGATTTATGAACGCTTCTCAGTGCAATATTGAGTTATTTAATCATTTTTTGTGTGGCTTCATTTCAACTGTTTTATAGCCTACTGTTAAATGTCAATGAAGGTTTTACATTGATTTGAGCCATTTCACTTAGAAGAATAAAAATATATTTGTAGTGGTTGTAGGGGTGATCAAAGATCAAAATCCAATTATTCAAAAAAATAAATGAAATACCAGAGTGAGAAGCCTATGAAACAAAGCTGAGGCTATTGTGAAATTGTCCACAGTTCTTTTAGCAACAAAATCCAAACTGTACGCGACGCTTCTGCAATGACCACACAGCCAATGGGCATACAGCATGAAGCATGTCAGCTTAGCTGGACATCCAGCCGCACCTATGGCCTTAAACTGCAAACAAACCCATTTGTTTGAGACATTTGAAGAGTGTGAAGCTTTGTATGTCGTTGTGAGATACTTGACCCGTTAAGCTGCCGCGCAAATACAAAACAAAGCGGGAGGGCAAGGGGACATTGTGGGTGATCATAGGCTAAAACAGGTTATAGGCGACAATTACAAGGATAACAGACACGTTTATTGTCATGATGATGAAAAAAAAATGACTGAAGGTTTGATGAAAGATAAATTAGAATAGGCCTAAGTAATGTAAGATAAGTAAGATTCTGCTGTGACTGAGCACAGATGGAGGTGGCAGGTGGAGAGGATGGGCACAGCTCCCCGCTCCACGCTCGCGCCGTTCAGCCCACTTACCGCGAGGGTCCACACCGCGCGAATTAGGGCTGTAGCCCGCAAAAAAAATCCGGTATCCCGGTAAATTCTTAATTAAGAGTTAGGTCACTATTAATTTAGCAAATTAATAGGCCTGATAAAGTGTAGGCCTATAAGGGTCCTTGCAGTGCTCAAAACAAATGCTCAGAGCATAGGCCGATTTATGCTCTAATTAGGCTGTTTATGGCTCTTTATCCTACAATAATCTCGTGTTCGCGCCTTGCTTTAGGCCTGCAACATATTGTGCCTATTGGCGTGTTTAACCCGTTCTGCACCAGCTGACAACACTTGGGTCTAACTGTAACTAAACATTTGTAATCTGTCCTTGTCGCAGATCATAAAACAAACGGACAACATCCGCGCATTCTTCTCTTAAACCGCCGCGTGCTGTTTTGTGTGCATAGTGTTTCCAGTAGAGACAGAGACGCGGAGGGAACCCCAGGATGAGAGTTTGTTGTTGTGGCGCATAATCATGGGCACCAAGGCCTGAGCGCGTGCTTCCCGCTCTTTCGTGCGCGAGCCTACACTATTTAGGAACTGGCCTCGTGCAAGTCCAGGAGTCAGCAGGTGCACAAGGCACGGGGCCTTATTCCAACTGAGCTCCTGGATGAGACCACACAGGATAAACAACATGAGATTCTCATATGAAGACCTAAATGAATGGGTAAGTGGCTTGAGAATAATTCGATTGCATTATTATTGTAGCAAACTAAAGCAAAGCATAGAATATTTGTCTTGTTGACTGTTTCTGACTCATAGGCTACTGTTTCTGGCTTGTATTGCTGCCAGGCAACATTTAACCCAAAACAAACGCGTTTCATCAAAGTTAGGGATTGTAAAACCTTATAGGCATATACTCGCAAATAGCAGTCGCCACTTTATTTTTATTAAATTATTTATAGCCTACAGACTAAAAAGTGTCACACATTTTTTTTCTGAACAGGCCGATATGAGAAGCCAGATGACACACTCCATATGCAGCAGGAAACACTGCATCTTTAAGGTGAGCCTCTGAACAGATTTAGGTGCAGTGTAACTTCATGTTGCTGATCGACTTGTACAGAGCCTGGTGGTGACAGTGTGGCAGTGTACTGCTGCTAGGCTGTAGTTTGTGATTGACAGCTGTCAGCTGCACTCCTCACTGCTGCCACTAAATGACATAAACGATAACATGATGCAGGCCTATCTTATAAGTAGTATTTGGATTGAGTGCAAAAAGAACCTTGCTGTGACTTGCCAGGTGGCAGTGTAATGTTAGCTGACTGTGCTTTGTCAGCTCACATGCAGCGCCATCTTGAGAGTCACATCCCCCTCTTGTTGCAAAGTTAATAAAGTAAAATCAATAAATTCGATCAAGGGTAAATAGGCCGTTTGTAATTTGCTTGTCATAATGTATGTTAATGTGACTGGTTGGAAGGCAGTGTCTTGTTAGCTGGTTTAATTTTAATAAATGCCAGCTTACCTGCTGCTGCCCGCCAACTATCCACACAAAGGCAATCACAACAATCAATAGTGTATTAGTGCTAAAGTGTATTTTCTTCCTGCTTAAATACATTTGCATACTGCACAACATATCAGTCTGCAGTCGAATAAACAGCTTTTCAGAAAAACAGCATAAAATACAAATGATTTATTGTTACCAATCCCACATAAAGACAAAACATTGCACAGGAAATAATAGGCCTACAAAATAAAAGTCCACTGTTGTTGGCTTAAGCATTCCTCAGAGTGTTGATGTATAGTCGCTACATGGATGGTCCTTCTTGTAAAACATTGTCTGCTTTGAAAACACTTTCACAGTTCAAAGCTGTATTACTCTTCAAATGCTGCAGAACTGGGGTGCACCACAGAGCACTGCCCACTGATAAAGCAGGGGCAAATACCTCAGTCATTACGAGTTATAGCTCAACTCGCTTTTTTAAGATGATTTCTCGAACCATTGCCCTTGCCTCGTCACGTACGCTCTCCATGGGTTCATTGGCCCGCCAGAACCGATTCACCTTTCCCTCTGTGTTCACCAGAAATTTCCAAAAGTTCCACTTTGGGGTTTTCTGAACAGAATCTGAAAAAAACAAAACAATTAAATCTTGTATCTCAAAAACACACAGGCCACTACGCTAGTAATTATAATATAAGGCTAATACAAAACTAGTGTGCAGAGATTTACTGTAGCCTGTATGTTAAATATTGAACATGTTAGCATTTCATATCGGCTACTAATACTGTGCTGTAGCCTAGGCTATTTGAGAGAATTTCTGTTCTAATAAATAACCATGTCAGTGATAACAGATCACTAGTGTCCTAAATATTGAGCTGTAACTCTTACCTGTGAGGAATTTGAAGGCAGCATCTGCTTCTGAGCCCAAAATCTTGACTTTGCTGAAAAAGGGGAAAGTGACTCCGTAGGTTGACTTTGCAAAAGCCTCAGTGTCTCTGCTGGTCCCTGGCTCGGTGTCCCCAAACTGACCACAAGGAAAGGCCAGCACGTTGAAGTGAGAAGGGCCCAGTTCTCTGTGCAGTTCCTGCAAAAACTTGTAGTTGGCCTCCGTGTCCTCGCTGTAGCTCGCCACGTTTACAACCAGAGAAACCTGCAAAAATACGGGACGTGCATTTAAAACCAATTGTCTAATATAAAAAAAAACACATGCTAGGTTTTAGGTTATAGCCTACAACAGCTCCTCAAACATTAGCCAATCATTTTTTAAAGTTTGTTCTTACTTTTCCTCGGTACTTCTCCAGTGAAAACGTCCTCCCCTTTGCGTCTCTAACTTCAAAAGAATAAAAGTCTTTGGGCTTTCTCGGCTTCACCAGTTGGGTCTGCAAAAGGAACAGGCACCCCACACCCACGGTCATACTCAGAAGCACCGTCAGTCGCTTCACTTTCGGGCTGGAGGACTTCACAGGGTAGCCCCCTAAAGCCTCCATCTTGGAGGGGGAAGAACTAACTAAAGAGGCGGAGGGTCCCATCTGGAGACGGAGGAGGAACACTCCGGAAGACAAACGGATGTGTTCTCCGTGAAATCATCATAATGTTACATTTAGCCTATATCACGTAGCCCTTTTCATATAAACTTTAAATCCACTTAATTCCAGGGTAAATGTAATGTAGCCAACGTTTATTTCTGCTAACATTTTAGTGACTTTGACTAAACTTCCATCAGAAGACGCGCCTTATAAAATATGTTTATATACAAATTCAAAATGCCATAGGCCTATATATGAACAGCTTAATCGTAGAGCCATAGAGTATATAAATAAAGAAATAGATGGTTTGTATTTCTCTCTCCAGGGACAGAATGACAGACACTGTGTAGCTTACCAGCTGTTTAGAAGGCGGATCATTCAGAGGAACAGGACTGGAGCTCCCACCGCCAGCACTCCTCTGGCCACTGGGGGGCAGCAGGACACAAACTTTATGTTGGACTCCGTGCGTCAAAGGCTCCTGCTGGACTCTCCACCCAGACACCAACCGGACACAGCGGAGGTGGAGCCTGTGGAAGTGACCAAAGGTAGCCGCCACAAAACTACTACTGGACCTAAATTGCTTTATTGTGGTTAAATATAGCCTAAATGATAGTGGGATTTTTTTTTTCATCTGACATTTAGACGACCTAGGCCTAGGCTACATAAATCAAAACAAAGTAGGCCTATTGTAGGCCTATCTAATTTTGTTTACACTTTTGAATTGGGGTTTCTGCTTTATAAATAAATGTAATGTATAGGCTAAATGATTGTCATACGTGGATTTTCTTCTTTTATTTAGTTTTATTTATTCATTGTACATTTAGCCTACCTACAGTACTTTACAGATTGTTTGTTTGTTTTGTTTTTTTAAATCAGGCCATGTTGTCAACTGTCATGGTCTCTACAGGCTCAACAGTGTCAGGAGAGGTGTGCGAGGCTGACACTGCAGCAGTCACTCCATGTACCAGCCCCTCTATGGAAAGATCACCTCACACAAACAATGCAGCAAAGCCAGTTGGTTTGGAAACATTTACCTCATCCTAATTCATTCATAGATTCTTATCTTTCTTAGTACCTGCACTGAACATCAACATTTTAGACGTATTCAGTCATGGAATTTGCTGAAAATATTAGCTAATAATTTCCTTTAACTGTAGTCTACAATAGCATGCTCAATTATGTGCTTAGTACTATTTTGTTAATAACAAAGAAGAGGGTGGCATTTAGGTCTCTAGAATAAATCTGAATAATATGTTCTTTTACAGATGATGTTGTGGAGAGCTGTTGAACAGGATCATGCAAATACCAACCATAATGGTACACAACTGCACTTTATTTTTGTTGTGGTACCCATATACACACACACTGTTTGATCTGATGAACAGACAACTGTATGTAAAGAATGGAGAGTCATATGCTAATAAATTATGTCATATCAGGAATTAAATAAACATTGTGACTCATAAAAGATGTATGGGAGCTGTATATGTCACAATTAAATGTCACATAAGCATAAGCATTAAAGTTAAAAAGTAAATTGAATGTAAATTATGAATTACTTTCTTGCAGAGTTCACAAGAGAACCATTTACAGAGTCAGAGAATCTGCTGGGTCACTCTCAGATGAAGCTTGCTGTAGCATCACTGCTAGATGACTACTGTAAGACAACATTCGCTTTTCCTCTAGTCTTGACCTAAAAAAGAAATGGCTGAATATTAGGCTCATTGTTAATCAAAAGTATAGTCAATCTGTTTTGTTTTTTTCTCTTTCAGACACAAATATTCTTGACTGCAGTTGTGATGGTGTGATCGCATTAGCTCTGGGATCGTCTGTTTTCTTTTGGAATTCCGAAACTCGTACTTTTGTGGGAAGTTTGGTTCCAAAACCAGGACAAGCCAGCCCTCACGCCCAAAGCATCTTGTCTCTTTGCTGGAGCAGTGATGGTAGAGTACTCAGTGTTGGGAAACGGAAAGGTGACATAGAGGTACTTGTCTTTGAAGAGCTGCTTGTGGTTTGAGTAAAATTGTGAGTGGATACGATGGAACTGGTAAATGGCAGTTGATGTGGTTTTTGTCTCTTTTTGACTTTGCAGTTGTGGGATGTAGAACAGAAGTCAAATATGAGGTGTCTACAATCACACCAGTCTGCTGTCAGAGCTCTTTCCTGGAAGCAGAATTTACTCAGCAGGTACGACCTAACAAGGCTAATGATTTTCATTCATTATAAAAGA
>JAVQJW010289550.1:0-15876 GCA_036025195.1 Hypseleotris klunzingeri
TGTCTTTAAACATCTCTGTAACTGGCTACATGCACATGGCCTGACCTAAAAGATTTACTCCCTTTAGAAAAAAAGTAGCTATATAATCCAAGAAGCAGGCATATTTGCCAAATTTACACTTGACTAAATAAAACAACAGGAAATGTTTAATTTTCCTCTGGAGACTTTCTATTACTCAATGACAAGAAAAGTACAATTGAGGGAAACTTCAATGGTGTGCAGGAAATGTTTTTGTTTATGGTGAAATCAGTGAAACGGGCACTATACTTGGTTTCCTTTTAAAAACAAAGTTAAATGCAATTGTAACAATACTTTGGAAGGTAGGGAGCCTCTGAAGAAAACACAAGCATAACAAGCATTGTGTATATATGAAATGCTAGTGAACAGGATGCATCTCAGGTGTGGCGCAACCATGGTTTCCTCTGTTCTCAGAGGTCCCTGGATCAAGTTGGCAAAGTAAAATATATTGTGGCTATAATTCAGACTTTCAGAAACCACATGGTATGACACACGCCTGTCACACACCTGTGAGGATGCAACAAGCACAATCCCAGAGAAATTTTAAATTTGTATATTTCTTTATTTGGCTTTTGATAATTTAATCTGATGAATATGATCCGAGTTTGGTCACCTTTCTCCATCCTGCCCAAAAGCAGAACCAGAGTACATAATGTGAATTCAGTTCCCCCTCAGTGTAATTACTGAAGTGAACTTGTGAATATGCTTTCTCAGTCTTCAGTCAATGCACAATGCATACATTGTTACGTAAGCATGGGGATGGTGGGGCTATGTTATAGGATGACCCCAAATGCTTTCAATATAAAATTATGTAAACATAGTTCTATTGAATCATAAAGTTGAATGGCGGTAACATAACACCTTTTTGTATTTTGCTGGAACTTGTTAGAACTGTCTATTCATCAAAGCTGTCTCTTGTTACAAAATCTATGGCTTGAATACTGGGAAATGACCGCACCTAGCTGGACAAGGAAATTCTGTGCATCTCCCAACTGCTGCTGTGTAGATAAACTCAAATGAGAACCTATATGCATCCAGCATGTAGGCTATAGGTACTCTTCGGGATCAGTGAAGATGTGTAATTTAACCTAACTAACCATGTGTCAGTCTGCCACCAGAATACTACAAGTTCCTTAGGTCCCTCTGATTTTCTCCTAGGAGAGGATGGTGCACCCACAAAGCTACAAATAAATTTTGTGTATAGTATCCTTCCCTCTGTACTTAATAGCTTTGCTTTGCATTAATCACCTCCAGTGAAAAGGTCTGACATGCCCTACAAGTCTCCACTCCCACAAGTATGCGTGTAGATTTGTCTGGACTTACAAAGCCTGTCTCTGCCATGATAATACAGTGACTTAATGTTTGGTACCAGGCTCCACCACCCTGCGGTCCTGGGGGTGGATGACACCGCTACCATCTCAAGACAGTATTTACAAAAAGTGTTCATGCTCTCTATCAACTGGCCATATAAACTTAAAGTAAGATTGTATAGGCCTGGGCCTGCCTGATTTGAAAGCCTCAGAGAGTAAATAATATTCTATTTAGGCAAGGCAAGGTTATTTGTATTGCACAATTCATACACATGGCAAAGTGCTAGTAACACACAAGTTAAAAGTAAAAGTTAAACTCAAACAATGAATTAAAAATAAGATTAAGAAAGTTTTAAATGTAAAAATAAAAAGACAGCAAAAAAATACATTCAGTTGCTAAGGGCAGTTTTCAATTTAATATTACTGGAAGGTCAAAAAAATGATCCAAAAAACAATAAAAGAAAACTGAAGTTAATAAACAATATGAATGGCAAATCCTTCTTATTTATTGGTCAACCAATTATTCTGAAAAAAGGGTCTCCTAAAATATAAGTTGTTTCTTTTTCCTTATTATTAATTATTATCTCAAACACAGTTATAGTCCCTTGAGGCACACACTTTGTTAGCTATAGGCGTTGGCTGCTGTTTGCTCAAGGTTAAAGATGAAAATCCCACACCATTTAAACTTCAGGGATTGTCTTGAAGCATATTTACTCATTGTATATTCAGTAACTTATGAGGCAGTTTGGCTTTTGGTGACAGGTAATACACCCTAAGAGTTTGCACGTTTCATAAATATTTTACTAATATACTGTAGCTTGTATTTTGTGTTTGGACATGTTAACACTGGGTGCACAGGACACAACTGATCTCCGATTGTAATCACGGGTTGTGTGGGTTGTCTTGAATCATAGGGTCATAACAGGCCTTCCAGAAAAGCTGACTTTGAATACTTATTGCTAAACATGAATGATCATTTGTTTGCAAAAAATGTCTACAGTAAAAGCCAAAATCTATCTGTTTTTTATGTGAACATTGTACTGTGACACAATGATGGGTTTGTGGCTTGTTTTAATAAGTTGTTCAACATTATTTTGCCTCGGGATAAAAGTGTCCCTATTGTAGTTTGATCAATGGTGGCTTTTTCCTCTGTGGGCCTTTTATAATGCTGCCTGACATGTGTGGACACAAAACTTTGATCCCCAGTGATAAAATACTAGCTTAAAAAATAGTGCCCTGACCTTCTAAAGAGAATGAAAAGGCAAAATCAGTGTCGCTCTGCTGACCAAACATAAAAAGGGACCATTACAAAGGTTGAACAGTTTTACCCCTCTTCATCCTTCCAGACTTTCTTTTGGCATAATAAACAATGTTTCTGCATTACTTTGCTGTTATGCTTCCCCCCTGATGATTTTCTTTTAGCATTTTTTCTATTTCTCTTGTTTGGACAGATGCCGCCCCCCCCCACTTGCAGGCCCGGTCCTTTGGGATTGTCATAGCACAGTACAATGAGGTAACACTCAATGATATTAGTGTTAGGAGGCCAGAACCCAGGCGATTCCTTCCAGCCAGCAAAAATCAAAAGATGTGATAAATATCTCTACTTCAGGAAAACTATGGTCTATTATAGTACGCTATTTATGAATGGATTATGTAATGGGCTGCCGAATGACCGCGTTCACCTTTGGTTTAACAGGTTCGGCCTAGTACATTTGATATAGGCTGCAACTTTATCAAACTTCTTTTTAAATGTCTTCCAAACCATGATTCACAGCCGTTTAAAAAAGGTAACGATTTACTAGGCTATAACATTTCAAATTGTACAAACGTGCTACATCAACGATTCATATGTGCATTTTGTAGGTTTAGTGAAAGTGAGTTTTAATATAGCTCACTCAGAAGTAAAATGGTGAGAAAATGTAATCCAAACATTTTATAAGGTAAACTAGTATATGGTCAAGTTGGAATTCTGGGAAAGTTTTGGTCAGGAGGAGCTGTTGCCTAGGAATAAGGATAGTATGCTTAATTACCAGTGTCCAGTGTCAGCCCAGCATCACTTAAATGCTTCGAGTGCCACACCAGCCTTAAAGCGTTTTAGGACTTTGGAGAAATGTCCCCTTTGACCTTAGGTTGGGATCAAACCTGGTAGACTATTTACCAAAATATCCATACCAACTGGGTTTTGAATTTAAACAATAAATTCTTGCTCTCAATCATGGAGTGGGATTGCATTCCTTGGCCATTTGCCGGAGGTCATCAGTGTATTAGGGAGTAGCCTATTCCTAAGCTACCAGGTCTACTGACAATATTGGTGTAGGGCAGGCCTTAATACAAATATTTAGACATTTGGTCTAAATTGATCAAGTTTTCAAACAATTCAACATATAGGCTATTTATCTTCTTAAATTGTGACTCTTGAAGGTTAATGTCGTTATGTTCATTTGCATCACTTCTCTGCATAGCACCAAAGTTGTTATACGTTTTAGTAATTTGTGTGAAAATAGATATTGTAATTGTGAACTATTCACCAGTTTATATTCACCAATTTATTGTCTAAGATTTTTGTGTTTTAAAAAAAAAACCCATTTGTTTTGCCCTAAGTTGGCTGAACATGCAGTTATGTTATAAATTATGCTCCTGCTTACAACTGACAACTGACAGCAGTTTGTTACCAAGTGTTTGCACCGTAACCGCTCATCATCCGCCCTCTCCGGGAAGCATCACGCTGTCGGCGCCCCCTTTAAAAGAGCCCCGCCTCGAAATCAGTCGATCAAATTCAGCATCGAACTTACCAGCCTCGGACCAATCAGAGACGAAAGGGGTGGTCTCGAGACGGTGGTCCGGGAGCGCGGCAGCCAATCAGAGCCGGAGCCTGTCAAACAAAGCGCTCACGTCAAACCTCGTTGGTCGCTTGAATGGTGCATAATGAACACGCTGTGCTTATTTAAGGAGACGCGGTGAAGCGGACCTGGAATCTAAAAAAATACACTCATGTCCTGCGTCTGCACATTTCCTGTGAGTGAAGTGATATTATAAGATCATAATGTATTGAAACAAATTTAAGGAGAACACAAAATTGTTTCCGTGTATAGCCTGTGGCTCCAACTGTGTAGGTCATTAGAAATTCTCTGTTGGGACTGCACACTGCCGCTAATTAATTCATAATAATAATAATAATAATAGTTTTGGCTCGTGTTGCAAACTCCGTACCACTGTTGGAAACTTTAGAAAGTCACAATTTCAAAGTGTTCTACATCAAAACGAATAAAATTGATAACTCCAACTGTCCACACGTGTAGGACTTTTAAAGTGGAAAATTAGGGTAACATGATATCATATTGTACCTGAATACTGGTTGACCTCAGGTTTGTAAAGTAGAGCTGCTCTTGTTTCTTTTGTTTTCTAAACAGCCACAGCCGTTGTAGCGTCTAAACGGCACTTTGAGCGGAGCGGCTTGATGAGTAGCGCAGGAAGGGGAGGAGGTGGGCTGCTCCTCATTACTAACAGCTTCAAACTGCTGCTGCTTCATTCCACCGCCGTCTCTCAGCAGCGCACACCTCAGCACCACACCGGTGCCAGTTTTAGGGTTAGCTTCTCATTTTCAAAGTGCCAACATTTTTTATACCCTTTTGTGCTTCTCCAGCCTGACCACGAGGAACACGGAGCCGGCGGACGCTCCCGGTACACGGCGGTAACGGAGAAGTTAAAGCCCAGCTGCTGCTACTACACCATAGAGGACGGACCCACGCCTCTACGCCTTCTGTCTCTAGCCACAATTTAGAGACTTATCTACGACTTCAGTGAAGTTTTTGTAAAGGCTAAAGGACACCACATCCGCATCCATCATGACCCGGAGATCCTGTGCCATTTACGCCACGGGAATCGTGTGCGCCCACCTCCTCATAGTGGGGATCGCCCTGGTCGTGGCTCAAGTCTTCCAAACCATGATTCACAGCCGTTTAAAAAAGGTAACGATTTACTAGGCTATAACATTTCTTCAATTGCCTGACTGCTCATTTCCTCGTGCTTTTGAAATTGTAAAAAACGTGCTACATCAGCGATTCATATGTGCATTTTGTAGGTTTTGTTGGAGTTGAAGACACATCTTTGCATTAGGCTATAAATATATTGAGTAGCATTTGGCCATACTGTATCTCTAACCATACTTTCACTACATCTGATGTATTCAGAGACCAGAGACCTTTTTGTCCTTTATCTTGCATTCCTTTGACATTCCCACTACCTATGGCTGTCTGTGCTTGTCCGGTCGGAAAGGATTTAAATGTCCCACACTGGAAGGGAATGAGGCTAAATTCACAGTGTACATGATGCAGATTTTTCACTAAACCGGTTCAATGAAGTGTTTTGGGCATGACCTGGTGACACATTTCTGTTGATGCAGGCTTGAGTCTTGTCTAGGCTTGGCTGCTCTAAAGAGGGTTACCGGTAGTCGTAGTAGTAGTAGAAATCTTAGCCAGCAGGGTGGGTGAGTGAAGGGGGAAGGGGGAGGTGTGCGGGTGGGGGGATGGGAGAAAGCTTCATTGCAGACTTTGGAGTCCCCTCACTGATACAGCATTTATTATTTTTACTCAAAGAAGTTTAGAATAAAAAGTAATTAGTATTTTTTGCTAACCAACAATTAAGTGTTATCTTGGACTGATGTTGGACTGATGTTGCGGGGGAGTTTGACTGCTGACTTGGTAACCCACCCTTTCCCATCAGTTGCGTCTGTCTGTTCTTTAAAATAGTTGACATTAATCACTTTGTTAGGCTCCCTGCCCTACTCATAGTCTGTTTTGTTTTAATGCGTATCTTTTCCCCTCAAAGTCAATATTTAGGCTAGGTAATATCCAGAGAAACGTCATTTCTGTCCAAGTTAGAGACTTAAAAACTGCTGCCATACTGACACACTTTCCCTTCTTTGCTGTCATTAAGGTCTCATCCTTAATTATGGCAGCGTCACAGGAGACAAGCTTTTAAACAAGTTTGCCTAAGTTCACCAGCTGTGGACAAAATCCTGACTTGCATAAAATGACAGCACGTCCAAACCTGCCATAACCGTGTTCCCAATGAATTTTAACAAGCAACAACAGGCTGAACTGACTTAAAAACCTCTCCAGTCTGCTTTGAATGTTTCATTGTATCCGTAAAGTACTCTGTTATGTTCTTAACAAAAGAAGCATCACAGACAATATCCTGTCTTTAGTGAGCTGGGCGTGGAGTAGGGTAAAAGTCACGAGAGGAATTTGACAGAAGTCTAGGCCTTGAGGGCATGATTTTTTTAGTCTTACAGTCACCTATAGCTTCTTGTAGTTCAAACTCTAGCCTATGAAGAATGAAAACAGAAGTGAGAAACACCCCTCTGCCTCACGCTCCTGCTTAAGTGTTGTTTTTTAGAATGAATAGTGTGAGTGTTCAAGAACAAGGTTGGGTCAAGTCATCAACATGATTTTTCCCTCATAAACACGCAGTCCCTTTTGCTTTTTCCGATGACTAAAGATAAATGTTTGCTCAGGTTGCAGCCTTTCATTTACTGTACTTGATAACCTAAGGCCAAACGGGTAAGGATGATTACGTTTTAGGGACAGATCAAGGATTTAACACACGCACAAACTAACACAAATAAAGGCCTAGAAGATAGGGTTGAGGTAGAAAACATGGTCGTGGTGTACTTACGGCCGCAGCATTCTTCAGGAAAACAATGCCCACAAAAGACAAAGTGGTAAATAAACTTGGCTTAAAAGTGACATTTTGAGTAGGTAAACATTTAACTTTGGTGTTAACTTATGTTAATCGCCAAGTGTGGCCACAACATGACTTTTAATTGAGCAAGACTCATGAGAACACTTCTTAAATACTACACATACTCTAGTTACTTGTACAATTTAATGATTGGATTTTAATAAACTTGATTCCCTTTGTAGTGTACTGTATGTCATCATCTATGATGATCAAAGCAAATACTTCAGCTAACCCATATGACATCAATCATAGCTAAAGTAGTATGTACCAAGCCTCCTGAAAAATTCTATAGTTAAGCTAAACATCCTTAAGTCTTGGAAATTGTAAGCTAAACAGGAATTGCACACCACACCTAACCCATAATGCCTCAAGGAGCAATTGTCTCAGACCACAAAAAAACAATGTATGGCCTCTTATGTTGGGGCAGAGGATCTTCAGGAGCTCACCACAGAAAACAGAAGAGGGAAATGAGTCTCTTCTTTCCTCGATCCAAAAATACCTTCAAACTGACTTCTTTTCCTGGACCAAAAAAACCATCAGAGCCACACAAACGCAGGGAAAGTGTTTCACGTTTGCCTTTAAAGCTGAGAGTGTGAGAAGCTTGTGTTTACACATGTGGCAGTCTGGTCTATGTCGCAATCTGGGTCTATGGGGTAACTGAATTAACTTAATGCCTGCATGCAAATAATAATGAAAGTCTATTTTTTTCTTGTATTGACTTGAATTCATGTACTGCAGAACTGCCGTGTCAGATTGTGGGGTTAAAGAGAGTGGGCAGACTTAAGCCACCCTTAAATTCTTGCCCCAGCTTGCTGAGATCAGGTTTTGTCTGCTGTTTTTGCTGCCGTTTTGCGTGTGCCAACGCTTTTCACTGTTACTCTTTGAATTTATGTCTTGTGTTCAGTACCTCACACCGTATAATTTATTGTTTTATTGTTTTTCACCGTATAATTTGTGTGTTTTCGTCTTGCAGGAAATCACTTTGACAGAAAAGAGCCAAGTATTTGAGGGATGGAAGAACCCCCCTCCTCCTGTTTACATGGAATATTACTTTTTCAACGTGACCAACCCAGAAGTGTTTTTAGCAGGCGGAAAGGCAGCAGTCAAACAGATTGGACCATACACATACAGGTAACCTATAATAACCCCCACATATTGAAACTTGTCGACACAATATCTATTTTGGGTGACATTTTGATATTTTGACCTTTACAGGGAATACAGGCCAAGAGAAAATATTACTTTCTTGGAAAACGGTACCAAGATTTACGCCGTCAACCCCAAAACCTTTGTCTTTGTGCCTGAGAAGTCAGTTGGTGACCCCACTGTAGACCTTGTCAGAACGGTCAACATCCCTTTTGTGGTATGTCTATATGTCCACACACTCACTGCTCATTAGTGCAATCGACTGAAAGTAGAAATTACTTATGCTTTTTTCTTCTCGTGGCTCTTTTCAGGTTGTTATGGATCAGCTGAACTCCTATTCCTTTTTCCTAAGAACTATAGTTTCTATGTACATGAACGGCCTGGGCGTCGAGCTGTTCATAACCCGCACTGTGCATGAGATGTTGTGGGGTTTTAAGGACCCCATCCTCACCAAAGTCCACTCCATGAAGCCTGACGTGGATGAATATTTTGGCCTGATGTGGAAGGTAAGCTAATTGGCTGCACACGTCTATGTTTCAGAAGGTTACGTTAGAGCAATAAACTGTAAAGGCCTTTTTGTGCTACACAGACAGCTGTAGTCAGGACTTATTCTGAGGAAGCTAGTCAGGAGGGGGAAAAAAGTGTGGTTTTTGTTTTGTCATAGTGTCAGTGTCATAAATGATGCTGATTATGTCTTTTCCAAACACGCTTCAAAGTAAACTGTTGCTAACTTAAGAAATTCCTTGAAGTGAAATTGCAAATTTTCTTATGTGTAGAAAAATGGTACCCACGAAGGAGAGTTTGTGTTCCATACCGGTGAGCTAAACTACTTGGATTATGGAAAAATTGACACGTGGAATGGCTTGACGTAAGTGTTCTACAAAATCTTTTCTGCAACATTGTAATAATTGACCTTATTGATAAATAGTTATCCAGTTCAATTATGACACAACCTGGCAATTTTACATGGTGTAATGAACTGAATTGCGACATTAATGTTTGCGTATGTGAAGTGACTTTGGTCCTAAAACCTTGCATGATTGAGCAAATTCTGGTTTTCACTTACACAATGCTAACCCAAATGTCCTCTTTTGCTTTTTAAAATCAATAGGGAGATGTCATGGTGGTCTTCGAACCAGAGCAACATGATCAATGGTACAGATGGCGCAGTCTTCCACCCCCTGATCAACAGAAATGAACTGCTCTACATCTTTGCTGCTGATCTGTGCAGGTATCACACGCTCTTATGTTGATTTGTTTACAAAGCATTGCGTCCGGTCAAACAACGATGACTTTAAGGAAACTTGCCACTGATAAGGAAACTACTACAACCCTATTTCCTAATCAGAAGCAACCTGTCCTATGACTCAGCCTGAGATAAGTGGGTTTGTTAGTTTTAGAGAATGAGCAAACATATTGACATTTATTTCTATCAGGGCTGTACAATATATTACAAACTTGTCCAATACAATCCATATGACAAAAAGTTTAGCTTTGAGTTGAATCCTTGTTTAGACCTGGTTTGGTGCTGCTATAGTCCTGGTTTATCCTTCAGACCTTGATTTACATTTCACTATTTGACAAGCAAATTTAGCGTCTGGTTGGCGTTACTTCTACTGTAGTAAGATTGAGTAGTCCTAATCTCAATCATACAGTAGACTTCTTTTGTGACCACTGTGCCCCATTTTTCTGCAGGTCCATTCATTTATCCTATGTAAAAGACGTGGAGGTCAAAGGCATCCAGGCATTCCGCTTCGCCCCCCCTAATGACGTTCTCATGAGCCCCAAAGACAATCCAACTAATGAGGGCTTCTGTGTGCCAGCTGGAGATTGTCTCGGCACCGGAGTGCTTAAAGTCAGCGTTTGCCGACAAGGTAATACCATCACGCATGTCCCTCTTTTGACACATACACACTAACTTACAGTTTGCCATAGCACATGACCCACTTACAAGACCCCTTTGATGAGAGGACTGCCACATGACACGATTGCCCCTTCTCTGTGCCTCCTAAAATGTTCTTTCATTCATTCAGACTGGCTTCTCCCGCTGTTTGAACATGTCAGATTTTTGCTCAATTCACAGTTCAATGATTAACTCTGTGGTGGCTATTAAAGGACTTTAGTGTGGCCATAGTCATTGACTGCAGCGTGATTGCTCTGATAAGCTTCCCTGTGGTTGTGAAGTGTTTAGTATCATAGATAGATATGCTACCGCTGTTTGGAAATGTACATTGCAAGTTATTTTAACACTGGTCACACACATTAGTCACATTAACCAGCATTTTCAGCTGTATTCCCAAAGACTGATACGACTGACAAAGAAGGACATCTCCCTTCTACTCCACTTTCTCTATCTTCATACCACATCTTCATAACCCTATTGACTTCCTAAAGCATTTACCTGTTTTTTGGCTCACCTTACAACTTTCTATTATCTTATCATACATTTTATGATGTTTTGAGTCTATTTATGACTGTGTTTTTACTTGTAGGTGCGCCAATCGTGGTGTCATTTCCTCACTTTTATCAAGCTGACCCCATGTACATTAATGCTGTTGAAGGTCTTAACCCAAACAAGGAAGAACACGAGACCTACCTTGACCTTCAACCAGTAAGTTTCTTTCATTAGTATTGCAATATAATATTTCCACTTAACTGTCTACTTTTCTGTCATTGGAAAATTTTAAATATCTAATTTATTTATCTTATTTTTAAATTATTTTATGTTTTATTAGAATTTCAATACCTTTACGGTTTTATTTTACTATTATTCTCTATAATATTTCTACTTACTGTCTACTTTACTGTCACTGATTAAAATATCCCAATTTTTTATTTTTTTAGACCACTGGTGTCCCTATTCGTGCCTGTAAGAGAGCCCAGCTCAATATCATTCTGAAGAGAGTCACAGGATTCCCGTAAGTGTGACTATGTTCAACTTTGACCAGCATGACTTTTGGCTCACTGTCCTAATTTCGGCCACATGTTGAGCTGGTTGTCCCGTCTGACCTCCGCTTCTCTCTTACAGCAAAACCAAGCACCTCAATGAGACCATATTCCCCATAATGTTTGTCAATGAGGTAAAATCTTACACAATAAGAACATAAACTCACACAAAGAAGTGAAACTTAATCTGTCAACTCTTTTTTTCATTGTAGACGGCAACTATTGATGATGACTCAGCAGCCCAGATGAGAACCATGCTCCTAATCGTAACGCTGGCCTCTAACTTCCCCTTGCTTATTGTTGGCATGGGTATCATTCTGCTGCTCGTCCTGGTTGTTTTGTTCTGCCGAAACCGCCAAAAGAAGGTAGGAACTGTTTGTGGTCTGTCTGTGGATCTAGGTGTAAAATTAATCCAATTATTAAACAAATGTACCCACCACTTAACCAGCTCACAATGTTAACTGTAGCTTTGAGTACACATTAACAGTAGACAGTAGTTCTATTTTTTAGTGAACAGTAGTTTTAGGTTGTTTTTTGTTTTGTTTTTTGCATGGATGATATTTTTCTGAATGAACCATAGACTTGCTGTAACCGAACTAACTTAAAGCATTATGCATGTAAACTAACTCACTAACTCAATGGCTGTGTCATTTGTTGCTTCTTTATCAATGAATCCTGTTTGTGCCCTAAATTTTATGCAGACTAATAAGTTGGACAAGATAGTAAGGCTATTAAGGTGCATTGAACTTGAGTAGGACTAGAATGATGTACAGCTCATGTTCCCTCTTATCAGGCGCTTATCTCTGAAATGTTTACCTAAACTTTAGTGAAAACCCCAGCGTCCTTAGAGTAGGTCAGTCAGTGTCCACAATCTGTCCAACATTATTAACTTACAGTTAGATTGAGAAAAAGACAGATACCAAGCAATGATTGAGAACAGATAAAGATTAAAAAGTGGTCCCCCAGAATTCAGTTAGATTATATTATCTATTTGTGATGGATTTCCTATGCAGACAATTACGGGTGGGCGATATGGTAAGATATAATATCCCGATTTTTACTAAGCCAAGTTAATCACAATTGTAGTTTACTTTTTAAAAAATTTAATGGTCACAACTTTTAGTCTTTTTTTTATTAATATGAACAACATTGGCAATGTTACATTAAAAATGACAGTGAAGAAGAGAGCATAAATGAATTCACTGCATCACGATTCAACAATCTTTCCAGATTAGCTCAAACTTCTTATTACGATTTAGTTTTTATCACTGTATCGCCCACCCCTACAGACAATAAGGAAATATGCTTAATTGCAATGTGAAATGTTTTATTAACTAATGTTCAATTTTCTTTAACCCTCCCCCCACCCCCTATTTTTTTCTTTTCTGTTTTAGAACGACGTAAAACGTATTGATTTTACTGAAGCTTTTCATTCTTTTACTGTAAGTCTTCATTTTGCCTTGTTTGCTGTTCCTTTCATTTATCTTAATTTTTATAATTGTTTTTTCTGGGATTTAATTTTGGCCTGCTTTTGTTTTTATATAATTTGTTGTTGTTTTGTGGTCATTTGGTTGATATTTAGATTCATGTAGTCACCTGTAAACATTTCACTTAAAAGTGCTTCATGGTTCAAACATTTATAGGAATGTCACTTTTGTCTGTCCTTTTGTATACACAGTAAATTTGCTGCATGTCTCCACCTGTGTAGTTGTGGTAACATCTTTCTGTTGAATTTCCTGCACAGACGGCGAAAGATGAAACGGCTTACACTCAGGTCAGCGACAAACCGGACGAGCCGTCAAATCCTCCAGCCCCACAGCCTCAGAGAAACGGCTCCTACATCGCCATGTCCCCAGTGGAGGCCCAGAAGTGTTGATGGAGGATGTGCCCTGACTCTAGAGCTCAGGAAGGGAGCAGTACAGGGGGCTAAAAAACCACTGCGGGGGCATTTACTCAGTGGGCTCAATTTAGTTATTTTCTTCTGGGTTTGGGGGAAGTGGCGATGCACAAGTCCCAGTTAATGTTTATCCAACAAAGACTTTGCGCCTTTGGCTGAGCCCTGTCCTCTACTTTGTTCCTACTGAGCATGGCCCTCACTGCCTGCCGTACTGCAACACAAACTCTCCACACTCTTCCTCGGTTCAGTCCTGGTGGGCATCCACACAAATGGACTCTAGGGGAGCTCCACCAAGACCAGCCTTTATTTTCACTAACCTTCTGAGGGAAACACAGTAGCATAGATGCCTTTGCTGCGCACAGATGCACGGTCTTATGAGCAGAGCTTAGTATTGGCTTCAACAACAGTATTCTGTAAAGACAGGGCCTGCAGATCAACAAATCCCCTCTAAACTGAGTCCTGGAGATGCTCTTGTTCTCAAACCTGAATTTAGCATATCCTTTTATAAGAAAAAAGTGAAAATAGACTGAGCCAAACTATAAGATTTTTGCCTTTTGTGCTAAGATGAATTTGTGCACACCTACACTGCACTTGATATTATCTTTTTGTGAGGGGCCATGCACCTTAACTTACACTTATGTCCTGTTTTTATGGACAGGGGTTTGTATTTTCTTGATGCAGGCACACTTTAGTGTTCACACCTTAAAAACTTGTAATTTCTGTCTTACGTTTTTTTTTCTCAGCAGCGCCTTTTACCAAAACACTACATAAATAGGGTTCAGATATTAGCTACATTTCAAGTTTAAATACTAGCTGCACCCACATTACTTACAAGGGAGACTTGAACCTACTCTCTGCCTTATAATGGTTCAGTATGTTCATTTATTGTTATAAGCTGGAATAATTACTTGGTATTGTACTTACTGTGTGTAAAGGGGAAAATGATACCTCTGACCAAATCCAGCAAGCAAGTCCTGCTATGTGAGCTGAGAGACACTAACTCTGCTTCAGTGTCGTCCACTCCTGCATGTCTACACTGTTACTTAGACAAAGCACAATTTGGATTGCTAAAGTCAATCCATGCTACCGGGATCCTGTCTTTTTCTGTGAATTTCAAAAATGCCGTATTGGCCCTGTGCAGCACTCATCACAACGCATTCCCAGCTGTAAACGCTTTGCCGTGGATCTGTGTATGTCCAGGCAAATGCAGTACGCAGCACTTGAATGGCTGTTTGTTGTTTGTATCATGACGTCTTTTTTGTCAGCCACACCTGTCCCCTGTCAAACTCACTGGTGATTTCCAGTGGGAGGTGGAGTAAGACCATAGTAGTTTGTGCACTTTGCCTGGAAATTGTGCCCTTTGTATTTTCATTGATAATTTTTTGTTTTGTCCAATGTTCATTTCAATGCAGTGGTCCATTTGTACAGTACATTTCACTGAGTTTAGTATTAAATATATAGGATGTTGTTGTTAAATATCCATTGTTACTTTTTTCAACTCATTGTGTTTTTTTTATTTTATTTCTTTCCTTGTGTGTAATGCTGCTACATTTGCCATATCCAATGGACCTATCTTTGCATATTGGTTGTTACCATATTTTTGCATCCTACATTTCACATTGAACCATTCTTGTTCCTCCACTAACACTTAAGTACAAGTAACAAGTAGCTGATACAAAGCCTAAATCCTGTTTGTCATTTCACTAGTAATTCCACAGTAAATTCTATATTTCTTTATTAGCAGCTTATTTGAACATTGATAGATTTTGCTTTCATTGTAGGAGCTGTTGAAATGGAACAAGTCAGTGAAGTATTAAAATTGGAGGTTTCTATTTGACAGCAACATGTTGGGAGTCATTTTACCTAAAAATGTATAGCCTTTCTACACCTTGACTCGTGACTTGAACCTTCAACCTTAAGCCTTTATTGTTTGCATTCTTGCACCCATCCGAGTCATGTCTCCCCGCTGTCTTATCTACCCCACTCATACCTTTGGGTCCATGTGTTGAACCTCACTGGCTTGTCCTGGCTTGACCAAAGATCCCCCTCAAATCAGCCCCTGCACCATGTTTACGCTCCTACGATAATGCAGTGCCACAAACCGCCTCATCTACCCTTTTGTGCCACCACATGTGAAGTGTTTGCAGTTTTGTGTTCATGTAAGTGTATATGTATGCCTTTATCATCAGGCAAAAAGTGGGATATTGTTTCAGAGCAAAGCATACAAAAGAATATGGTGCTCTGTCAGCACTAGAAATCTCAGTATTATTTAAAACAAAGCAATACAGCGTTGTGTAAAAATGAATTTCCCTTGATTTCTTTCCTTTTTGAGTATTCCCTTTTCTTAAGTGTGATTTAGTATTTTTGTAATACTGGTGAAAGCACATTTTGGTTTTTCATTTCAAAGTCAAATGTTGGCCCGGTGTCACACTGGAAATGGAGTACATGTGTTGTGAGTTTGATGGAAACGTGTGTTTGTGAAACCAATGCACCATTCGTGTAAAACTGGACTTTAGGGAAGGCTGATTATCTTGGTGATATAGAGAAAGTGTAAACTGTAAATGATCTTGGTGAATGAAGCCCTCCTTCAGGGATGAGCATTAGTGCCATACCATCTGTTCTGTGATCTTTGTGAGAACCACACCCTACATTAAGGTGAATGAAATCACTAACATTTCCTCTTCAGATATACTGTACTAATTTGTTTTACTGCTGAAAATGACAATCCCTTGTCATGTTAGGTGCAAAATTATCTTGAAGTAATATCCATTTTTAGTATTGATAATTTTCACTGCACAGATGTTTCTACAGTGCTTT
>JAVQJW010289753.1:0-16428 GCA_036025195.1 Hypseleotris klunzingeri
CACACCAGGATGTATTGTGATATTTGTTTTTTACGTTCGCTATTTATATTGTACATGATTAATTTTTTCTTGTAGGCAAACCCCACTGTAATAAAATTCATATCTTGAAGCTTAATACTAGGCAGTTGCCAAAAAAAATTTAAAAAGTTGTGATTGGCCAGTAAGTCTTTCAGCGTATGTTTGAGTAGATTCAGCATGTGATAATTTTGGACTCTCAAGCTGCTGTTTGTTAAGTACTTTGTGTAAGTAAAACCATCAAACTGGAAGTACGACCAAAGAAAGTGAGCATTGCCATGCAAGTATTGTAAATATCTGATGTTTGTTTTTGTACTTTTGTTTAAAATAAAGTGTACATTTTGAAAAGGTATGTGCATTACATGTATTTCTTTTCTGGCCTGACAATGCATTTTTGTCCATTTAAGTGAGTTATAAAGGTTGCTCTAATTCTTGCAGTCTTGCACAGTAAGGGTATTGAGTTCATCGACGTTCACAAAGACCATTATGGGCTAATACTGACATCTTGTGGCCAATGGTAATTATAGTGACTGGTGGACTGTTACAGTTTCAGTATGAGCATTACTGTGGAACACACATTCATCTACCTCCACTCCTTTTCTATTTGCAATTAAGAATGACAGGACACCATCCCAGCTGCTATGGGCCTGGGGTGAGTACACTCTGGACAATGGCCAGTTTGTCACAGAGTTGACATTTAGAGACACCATGAGAACCATTCACTTTCACATTAATTTACTAAGAGATTTGTGCCAATTGTCCAAAACATAATTCTGTAAACAATTCATTGTAAATAATTTTGTATAGATAAAAATGAAATAAAAAACAGGATCAAGTTAAGTAAAGCAAACAAAAGCATGTAGGCCATATAGAAAAAAAACTTAACTATGTAGTTTTAGAAGTGTTTTTTTTTCTTCTTCTGTTCCCACAGCTATATCAAAAAACTTAAAATCATCAAAAAATGTACATGTTTTCTCTTCCTTTGTATTACTAATGTGTCCCACAGACATAAATGGCATGCGGGAAAATGTTTGGAAAACTACACGGGTGCATGTTAACACCATGTCACATAGGCCTATAGTCTCATTTTAGGCATGTGTATTAGAATGGAAAAGACGTGTCTTGCCTCTTCTATGAGCTTCATTATTCTTTGTTAATCTTAACATTTTTAAAAGTTACATGTCTCTTGTGTTTACAGCCAGAGATTGTTTGCTGAAATGATTGTATGATAGACTTGTAGGCTACATAAAGCTGTTGATATGATATGATAGTATACAATTCCTTTGACAAAGAACACTGGAAAGGTAACATATGAAATATTCCGAAAATAAATGTAGGCCTATTAATAGACAAACTTAAGAAGGTGAAAATTGAGAAATCTGCCTTCACTTACTGCCAAGTACGTTTTCACCAAGGGTTATCATGCATCCACTGGTGTGATAGTAACAGCCATGGGTTGTGGGCCTATGTGATTTTGCCATATTTTGCCGGTAGCCTATAAAGAACAGCACAAAGGTGACATGAAATGCATAGCTCGACCTTTGAAGAATTTCGGGAAGAACAAGTCTTGCAAGTGCATGTAAAACATTTGACTTGTGGAGCCATATGGTCAATAAAAACGGTCTTGAATGATGGCTACTTGTGTGAACATGAATGGAAATAGATCTAAATCAAATAGGCCTACTTGTTTTCTTTTAGCATAGCCTATATGCAGAAGTGTAGGCTATAACAAGTCAAGGAAAACACAATACAATTTTGGACCCACTGGGACTAGTATAGGCCTATATAAGCTAATAAATGTGACTGAGTTTAATGTTTTTAGAGAGCCCTTTGAGATGAACCGTCTTGTGGGGGTCTTTGACTTTGTCCTTTTGAATACGGAAAGTGTCTACCAAGAGTAGCCTACTTCTCCTTGGCCTTGGACCATAACTCTGTCTAAATCCAGCTCTATTTCATTATACCGTTCATCATAAAATTATTAATTAAGGATCATATTTCAAATAGGGTGAAAAATGTTTAATGTTTTTCACTTTGCTTTCATGGCCTTTGGTCTGATCTCTACTTTGCAATTTGTGTGTCTGTTAAAAACATTTTAGGCTATACAGGTGAAATTAACTTTGTTTGTTTTGTTAACTTTGTTGTCTACTGTTATAGTATATAGTCTGTACTATTTTATAAGCTATATAATCATAGCCATTTTTAGCATTTATCTTTAAAAGTAAATAAATAAATAGCCTAACTAAAAAGTTGTTGAAACAGTTTTATTTTCTGCTTCCTTAAATTTAATTAAGTTTGGCTGTCAGTTTGAGCGGAAGCAGTTAAATTAAAGCTTAATAAATGATGAAGGTATTAAGAGTAGCACGGAGTAAAAGAGTTAAGTTAAATGCGCCTTGTTACCCCAGCCAGTTAGATTTATTCGTCATTGGTACATCCGGGCACTTTGGTATTTTTGATTGACAGTTGCCATGGCAACAAGCTAGAGCATCGCCATTTTGTCAGGAGGGTTTTTTTCCCCCCAGCTCAGTCTTTTCAAATGTTCTCCCTTCCCGCCGGAATAATGCTGTCAGTGGATATACATTTGATGTTTTTGAATCACGAAATGCGTCTACTGGGTCGGATTAAGAAGATCAAGAGGCCAATGTTTTAACACAGTTGAAATTATTAGGCGGCGTCGCTGTAACTCAGTTGTCCGTGTCTGTGGTCCGCCGGGCCGGTTCACTGCGCAGGTTTGGACCGCGCGCCATTTTGTGAAAATTGACACAAAATTCTTGACCAAAATTACCAGAGGACACGGATTCTATTCCACTTTTGGAATACTCTGAATTTGACGCTATTGTCGTTTGTATCGAAGCGACCATAGTTTAATGTGTAGAGACGGCGCTAAATCATAATTTGGTATATCGTTTATTTAGCGGTAGCTAGAATTGTTAGCTTGAGGCTAGCCACTGAAGCTACACCGTTAGCAAGAGCTTGTAGCTAACGTTAGCCGCGTTCATAGGTTAGCTAGTGCGTTCTTGGTGGTAGTTAGCATGTTATTAGTCGTCAGCTGATTGAAACATTAGTCAAACTCCCTTCGATCACCGACGCTGTCCATCAAAGCTGCAGACATGAAGAGTCTATTAAATCCGAGTGGCAAATAATTTTTGTGTTTGCCGGTGAGAAGGATTAAAAATTACTCGCCAAACCGAGAGCAGGGAGGGGAGAGTCTCAAGCTGGATAAGTTTCTTCATCACCCAGGCTATTGGACTTTAAATGAAGATCGTGCCATCAGAGGTGAGCATTTATAAAACATTATTTCTGACAACAACGCATCATTTCAAGCATTCTCCTTTACATGTAGGGTTAAGGTCTAACAATGATGGACGCGAAGTTAGTACCTTATGAACTGGCGGCTAGCTCATGTTTTATGACGGTGCCGTCTTAACTGAGATAGTTTTTTAAAGTCAGTGCGTTTAGGGATCATTTTATGCTGAACATTTAGATAACAAATTGTAACTCGATCAGATGTACAAGATCGTAGGGGTTTGTCTGAAAGGGTGTCATGCTGGCACTGGTTACAGCTAACACGACCCAGCTGTATCATACATTGTCATTAGAATGGACGAAAATGTTATCATCTAAACTGAAATCTTTGTCTTAGCATTGTCCTGGATTGGTGTTTGAGTGGCAAAGGCTACAAAACATCTGCTAAGCCTTGGTAGCTTGTTGGGCTAAACCTGGCTAGTGGTAAAGGCTGACTTGTTGAAGCTGAATGGGCCCCACAACCCGCTGGCTGAACAGCACACAGCGTCACTTGCTAAGGTTAACGCTGGATTGGTGAGAGATGTATGCTCGCCTGTCCCGCAGTTTTTACTGAACGACAACAGCTTTAGCCTTAGTTAGGGAGCTAAGAAAAACATAGGGACTGACAATTAAGGAAGAATTAGAGGTATACACGGACAACATGTAGCGAGAGGATACACATTAACCCTGAATATGCTTTCTAAATCTCAACCATGACGAGATCTACCCCATCTTCTGTAAGTACAGCGTCTTTATACACGGGGAGGCTTGTAATTGTTGTGGATGTGATACGTTCGCGCTGATTTGTAGTGGGTCTAATTATTTGGGTGTGAGAAGGTGACACGGATGTTTGTTGCGAGATGTATTTAACCATATCACATACAATACAACACAGCTACTAATAGCAGGCTAGCTTCAGTCTATATATTTACACCTAAATAGGCCCGTAGATGCCGCGGAAAGGGAACTGTTCATCTGTCGGTACTGAAAATGAAAAAAACAAACAACAAAATAATAATTAGACTATACAGAGCCACAAGTGTGATTGCCCATTTTTTTGCAGCCTGCTTGTATTTACCTAGTAATTGATACATTAAGTTAAACTTATATGTACTAATGTCCAAACAAAATATAAAACTAGTGCTGTAGTTATTCTCATGACCATATAAAGAGCGTTAACATTCCAATATGTTTGAGAAGTAAACATACACAGTAAAATAAATTTAAGTTCTAGTATTTTTTACTATTTTTTTTCTCTGAAATTGGTTACAATTGTCTTTATGAGCACATAAAAGCTCATTCTTAAAACTCATTACAACTATTTCCTAGTACTAGCTACTGTGAATTTAGAATGACTTTTTCCAAACAAGATGAACTCTTGTCTCGAACTTGTGTGTCTCCTCCACAAAAGTTTAACAAAGGTAAAGTTAAGTTTTGTCATAGCTACAACATAATTATCTTCTTTATTCTTTGTAGTGTGTTGTGGTTTGCTGCTGGACTCTCTTCCCAGGATGATATGAAATTTAGCAGGAGACGATGCATCCAGGTTAGCTGCTATATATTAAAACCTTAAGCTAGATGTGATGGTCCTTGTCTTTATATTCAGATGAAATAAAAATAGAAAAAGAAATAAGAGTATTTAATGTGCCTATTTTATTTAATTTTAAAAATTACACGTATGTGTTCAGTCATCTTTACAAATAAATATATGTGCAATAACACCAATTTAGATATAAATACATTGATAATAAACAAATTATATGTTTTATTCTTTTGTCATAAATGTAAAAATTTATACTGTGCTGCTCCTCTCAAAACACAGCCATTGCTTGTGCTCTTATCATCTTACAGCTTCTCTTATTTCTGTCTGTGGATGTGTATTTTTTCCTTTTCCAAAGCTGGGTCAGCTTTCTAACGCTTTCAGATGGAGTGCAGGTTTTGGGCTGTGCAGCTATTTTGCTGTCAGGCTCTTGTGTTGAAAGCAGCGTCTAAGTGTGCCAAAGTTCAATTTTATTTCTTGTTTATTTCTTGTTTTCTCATTGGAAAATGGGAGCAGCTCTGCCCTGGCAACAAAAGTAGGCTATTTGCATACTGCGTTGTGATTGGTCTGTGCATTGATGGGCTTGCCAAATCACGCTGTATCTCTGTGGTGATAGGCTATGCTAATTAGGTGCTGTTGCTGGGATTCTGAATAGTGGTTACTGTGTAGCACTGGTGAATTGTGTTGTCTGGTGAGGGATGCTGATAGCTGAACATGCTATTTAATAATTTTTTGATTCCTTCTGGCTTAAAATGAAGGATGATTCACTGTACAATGTGGAGATGCTTTACCTTCACCCCTTTTCACTGTTAGATCTGCAGTTTTGCTCCTTTTTCTTCACAGAGGTTAATATGTTACTGCTGTATTTTATATTATGGTTATCCTTTTCTGCATTTTTGTATCTTTTTGTGTTTTTCAAAATGCACTATATATTAACAGAAATTTCTTTTATCAACTAATCTGAGCATGCTGTTTTCCCTCAACCTGTGTATGACCATTTTTAAGTTTTACTGGGTATAATAAATTATATTAGAATTTAAATGCATATTTTGCATCTGCATTACACATTTGCATATTGCAAAATTATTTTAAATAAAGATATAACATGCAGTGTAAATGTAAAAATATGTGTTATTCCCAGACATAAACCTTTATTTTTTATCAAAATCTGATAAAATAAAAATGCACAATTTTTTTTATAATAAAATAATTTCTCAAATCATTCTATGCCTTTTACTGTTAAATAGCACTCATGGCTCTTTTCCTTTCTTCAAGGAGGAGAGACTTCAGCATGCAAACCTTCGTCCGTCCGGCTTGCGCCCTCTTTTTCTTTACACACTGCTGGTCTTCAGATGGCTGCTCCAATGCCCCATACGCACCAGCAGTACAGTGACCGCCACCAGCCTAGCACTGACCAATCTGTTACGGTCTTACCGTACAGCGACCAGACACCACAGCTCACTGCCAATCAGGTACCCCCGTGCTCTAGCACAGCCAGCTATTAGCTTTGTGCCTTTTGTATAAAGTTTGAACAACTGCATTAGTACTGTTATCTACATATATTCTGCTGTCACCAGGCAGAGTAGCAGTTTTTTTTCTTATGATTTGTTATAATCTATAAATCTTTTTGGAAAATAATTTAAATAAAAGTCTTCTTTGGCTTTTCAGAGGCACATGCCCCAGTGCTTTCGTGACCCAACTTCAGCTCCCCTGAGGAAGCTCTCCATTGACCTTATCAAAACATACAAACACATCAATGAGGTTTGTTTAAATACTCTTAATTAAAGTATTCTCTTATTGAAGAAATAAATAAATGTTGTTTTATCATATGTTGTTATGAGGTCGTATTTATTGTTCTGTGTGTAATAGGTGTATTATGCAAAAAAGAAACGACGGCACCAACAGGGTCAGGGTGAAGACTCCAGTCACAAAAAGGAGAGAAAAGTCTTCAATGATGGCTATGACGATGATAACTATGACTACATCGTCAAGAATGGGGAGAAGTGGATGGACCGCTATGAGATTGATTCCTTGATAGGAAAAGGGTCATTTGGACAGGTGCCTAATTTGCTCATACTTTGCCCCTAGCAACCTAATAGGTAAATGTGTAAATATAACTCTTTTTTTTATTTACAGGTTGTAAAGGCATATGACCGTGCAGAGCAGGAATGGGTTGCTATTAAAATCATTAAGAACAAGAAAGCTTTCCTCAATCAAGCCCAGATTGAAGTGCGCCTCCTTGAGCTTATGAACAAACATGATACTGAGATGAAATACTACATTGGTAAATAAGTCACTAAGAAGTTTTCTCATTTGTTTATGTAAATGTATGCATAATGTAATTATTATTGCCATTTTTTCCTAGTTCACCTAAAACGGCACTTCATGTTTCGGAACCACCTCTGCCTAGTATTTGAGATGCTTTCATATAACCTCTATGACCTGCTCCGAAATACCAACTTCCGTGGTGTTTCACTCAATTTGACCCGGAAGTTTGCCCAGCAGTTATGCACCGCGCTGCTCTTCCTGGCCACGCCTGAGCTCAGCATCATCCACTGTGACCTGAAGCCGGAGAACATCCTCCTCTGTAACCCCAAGAGGAGTGCCATCAAAATAGTGGACTTTGGCAGCTCCTGCCAACTAGGACAAAGGGTGTGTGTGTTTCAGATATCTTATGTGCTGTGTTATAGTACGGTAGTAAAACAATTAAAATGACATTAAGTGTATTATACTCCTCCAGATATATCAGTATATCCAAAGTCGATTCTACCGTTCACCAGAGGTGCTGCTGGGAATGCCGTACGACTTGGCCATTGACATGTGGTCCTTGGGTTGCATCTTAGTGGAGATGCACACAGGGGAACCGCTTTTCAGTGGAGCCAATGAGGTAAATCTCAACCTGTATTACACACATAATAGTAGAGTTAAAGCATCTCTTATTTCTTTAGTACAATTTTAAAATGTTTTTGTATTGACCAGTTTTGAACCCAAACATTTCTCTCTTAGGTGGACCAGATGAATAAAATAGTCGAAGTTCTTGGCATCCCTCCTAATCACATAATGGACCTAGCCCCAAAAGCCAGAAAGTTTTTTGAGAAGCTTTCCGATGGGACATGGAGTGTTAAGAAGACCAAAGACGGCAAAAGGGTGAGCTCTGATGGTTATATTTGTGGTCTAAATCATCAGGATGACCCCTTTTGACTTAACTTTTTTTCCCCCATCAGTATAAGCCTCCAGCCTCAAGGAAGCTCCACTCCATCCTGGGTGTGGAGACAGGGGGTCCAGGTGGCAGACGAGCAGGGGAGTCTGGCCATGCTGTCGCTGACTACTTGAAGTTCAAGGACCTGATCCTACGGATGCTGGACTATGACCCTAAGAGCCGCATCCAGCCCTACTATGCCCTGCAGCACAGCTTCTTCAAGAAGACTGCAGATGAGGGGACAAATACAAGCAGCAGTGTGTCAACTAGCCCAGCACTGGAGCAATCCCAGTCTTCAGGAACCACCTCTAGCACCTCCTCAAGTTCAGGTAACTATCTATCAGCCTCCAGTCACTTTAGTTTGAAATTCACATATGTGCCATTCTTTGCTGTAGGCTGTAGAACATACCTCACCTCATGTTTGTCTTTAGGTGGATCATCTGGGACAAGTACGAGTGGCCGAGCGAGATCAGACCCGACCCATCACCACTTGCACAGTGGAGGACACTTTGGCACGGCTATGCCTGCTATAGATGGTGACACCCTCTGCCCACAGGTCAGATTACAACATACAACATCATTTCTTAAAATCTCATCTTTATTTCCCTTACATTAATCATACCCATGTTCTTTTAAAATGTGTATTAAGTTAAAGAGAAACTAATTTCTGGTGTTTTTGCTTTGTTTGTTTTCCTAGACGAGGCAGCCTTACCCGCCCCCTTTGGTATGGGGAGGTGGCGTAGGCCCAGAGTCTGTCACTGGCGAGACCCATCCAGTCCAGGAGACCACCTTCCACGTACCCCCCCAGCACCCGAAGGCTTTGCACCCTCACTCACACACTCATCATCACCACGGGCAGATGATGGCCACCCGGCCGCGCCCACGCCACTACACGTCCCCGACACACAGCTCCTCCACACAGGACTCCATGGAGGTGGTACACGGCCATCTGTCCATGACCTCCCTGTCTTCCTCTGCCTCCTCTTCCTCCACATCGTCCTCTTCCACTGGGAACCATGGCAACCAGGCCTACCAGCTCCGCCATTTGCCCGCGGGAGCTCTTGACTTTGGTCAGAACGGTGGGCTGAGCATGGGGCTAGGTGCCTTCTCGAACCCACGGCAGGAGACTGGCATGGCAGCGCACCCTGCTTTCTCCATGGGCACGAACACAGGGCCTGCCCACTATCTAGCGGAGGGCCACCTGGGCATGAGGCAGGGCATGGACCGAGAGGAGTCTCCAATGACTGGAGTATGTGTGCAGCAGAGTTCGATGGCCAGCTCGTGACTGCACTGACTTTTGGCTGTGTGTTCCCCCTGTGCGTCATTTTTAAGGTGGTGTTTTTTACTACAAGGTGTGTTGAGAACAAAAGCTGCTCACGTCAGAAGGGAGATATCACTGAACCGCTACTACAGAAAAAAACCTTTGTTAAAAAGTATCTATGTAATTTTCATCATTTTTTCTTTTGCAATCATTAGGCACAAAATAATACTGCGAAATAACCATAGTGAGATTGAGACATCCATCTTACCATTTCACCAGTTTCATGTAACCACCAAGTAATCACCATATGGTATTATGTGGCAAAATCTTCTATAGAGCATTTCAGAGCAAAGGTTCAAGCTGTTCTGCCAGTAGTTGTTGGTGATAAAATGCCTGGCGTTCTCTTTCGGTTCCTACCGTGGACCGCCTGACATTACTGTTCCACTGGTTCTTAATTATTTTGCCCTTTTAAGTGAAATTTCACAAAAGCTGCTCGTAAATCCTGTAGCTTGACAATGAGGGGAAGTGTTACAGTGATATTTCTTGTATTGGTCTTGGTATTGTGTAACTCTTTTTTTAAGGGGAGCACATAACAGTGGAAGTCCTACAGCATGTGCTGGCCGGATGGAGGCGTGGCCCCGCAGGTGGATACTGACACCACGAGGTCAAAGGAGAGGGAAGCACCACCCTCTGAGCCTCAAGGTCCTGTGGTCCAGCGTCCTGTGAGCTGTGACCGGGCACAGGCGAGAGCAGCGATGGGCACGGGAGACGTAAGGATCCAGCCCAGTGAAGGCATAACAGTCAGGCTGGTTCTTAGATAACCCTTTGGCCTTATGACTCATGGACATGGAGCGTGATGGAGCTGGACTTTATGATTTGAATTAAGATGGCTTTTCTCTATTTTTCTCTCCAGACAGCCCTTAATTCTTTAAGGAAATTAAAACAACACAGAAAAGGTAAATACGAATGGTAATTTGAGGCCTTTCTCGACAAAGATTTCTTCTTCAGCAGGGCCCCACATAACAGGGTCTTATTGTACACAACAACCTCCTAAACATTACTTCCTTGAAAATCTTACTCACTGGTTAAAGATTTTGCAGTGGAAAGAACTATCTATTCCAGAGTCTACCCTTTTATGTTTTTGTTATTTTCCCCGTTTGCATGTAGTTCCTCATCAGAACCACCTGCACAAGTCTCTCCATCCAAAACATGGAAACTTAAAAAAAAAAAAAAAAAGAGTTAAGTGACTGCCTTTTTTCTCCTCAAATTATGCTGTGAATTTTACAAGAATTTATTTTCCCTTTGGATATGTTTTTATACCAAAGCAGTTGTTTTATAGCATATAGGTGTCTGTAACCAATAATGTAGCAGTTCACCACTTTGACGCAAAGTTTATCAAGATCTTATTTTAACGTCAATACAAACAGCTGCAATATATTACTTTAGCAAACCTGGAGACCGTTGTTGAGACCGTTGGCTATTGTGTATTCTGGCCTAATTTGTTTGCAACATTTTACCAAAACTGTTTCCATATTAATTGGTAGATTATTTTGGGAGTCTTTTAAATCTTTGGTATGTTAGAGAATTTGGTAGTTACTCTGCAGGCTCCGGAGTAGCAACATAGAAACTGATGGTTAAAAAAGGAGACTAATGCGTTCTATTTCTGTGATGTCGTTTTTCTTTTGCCCCCATCATACTATTTCAAAGGGTTGTGCTGCCTTTCATACATCATTTGGTCAACTTGGCTATCCAGTGCTAAGAAGACAGACATTGTCTTGGCAGGGTAAGGATATTTGTGGCAAATCAGTTTGTGTTGAATTGTCTTGCTCTGAAATGGTAGGGCAGATCCCCATGATTGTTGTCCTATTCAAAGGGAAAGGGAAGTCCGTCAGCCCACAGTCAATATGCTTTGCCCAGGCAGACATGCATGTCCTTAAAGCATAGTCAATTGTTTTTGTTATTTCAGGGATTTTCAAGTGCTTTCTGTCTTCTGTTGCTCATTTAACCAGTTTTCAAATAAAAAAATCCTGCCGACCACTACTTTCAAATTAAGGGCAGGCCACGAGTCATGCTGTTGTCATTTTGAAGGAGAAACCATCCTAAGAAATCATGCTTGGTATTTCCACAAATGCAAATGTAAAGCTACCTATTTAGAGATTGGGGTTTATCTGGATGTCAAGGTTAATTGCAAATTTGCAATCATTTTCATACCCCACAGAATTTGAGACATTTAGAAATGGTCAGTGGTTTTAATACTGGCTCTCATACTGGTACTAAACATTCCAAAAATAAAGACTGATAAAATAAAAAATTGACTGCAGTGACTAGTAAGTGTGCGCCTATTTCAGATCATGCTGATTGACCTCTTATTTAGAGCAGTTGTCATGAAATGCAGCCCCTTTTTAATAGTTGAAATAGAATTTATGTATATATTTATATTTTTTTAATAAAGGAAGTATAGAACTCACTACCTTGCTCCTGCTGGTATGTTGATTATGTTTGTCAATTTGGTGACCATTCAGTGGGCAGGAACTCCTGTTTTCTTAGTGGCAAAACCTTGCCTTTTGGCAAAGGTACTTGACTACATCAGGACAACACTATGAGGTAGGGTTTGAATCAAACAGGGAAAGCTAGATCTTCAAACCTTAATAATTTTCACAGGGTATATTGTAAGTGCATGTACATCACAAACCTTACTTTTTGGTTATATGAAAAGCACATGGTTGAAAAAAGGTTCCATCTTTCATAAGCCTGTTGAGTTTGTGAGTTTTTCACAAACACATACTATTTGACATATCTGAACACCCAGTAGAAGTTGAAATACTTATTTAATTTCAAAGTTTCCCTTTCATTTTTATTTCACATTTTTCCACTTTTGTTGTACATGCAACATGCACTATAGAATTGAACAGCATGGGGGAAAGGATAAGTCCATGTATCCACAGATTGTAAGATCTAGTCAAGACTTTGCTGTGTTTATGACAATGCCCTTTGTATTATATTAAGACAGTCTTATGTATGATATATAAAAAGAAGTTAATTGAGTTGTTTTGTGTCTTTATTGCTCTCTATCAATATCAACTAATCAACGCGAACAATACAAGTTTAACGTTGTAGAGGTATTACTAAAACTTTCTTTTACATACTTAATATGACATCCGGTGCATCTAGCTGGGCCGGCTCGTTGGTCTAGGGGTATGATTCTCGCTTCGGGTGCGAGAGGTCCCGGGTTCAAATCCCGGACGAGCCCTTTGGCATTTTGAACAGATCTGATATCTGGGTGTTCGGGGATGCAATTTCTCAAAAAAAAAAATCTTAAAACGTGAACGCTGCCTGGCATAAATCAGTTCCACCAGATTCAATACAAACCAGTTTGTGCGATGTGGACATCTGTGCTACTATCACATTATAGAGTGCACAGTTTTTTCATACCACGACATGGGTATGATGAATGGGTCTGCTGATGTCAAATAATGTAACCTTATTTTTGCTTGTAAATAAAGAGGAAAAATTGGGCTCGTCCGGGATTTGAACCCGGGACCTCTCGCACCCTAAGCGAGAATCATACCCCTAGACCAACGAGCCGCGATGACACGACAATAATACGACAATCTATTACATCTATCACAGGGAGAGCATTTGTTGGACACGGAGACTGGATGTCTGTGGAGGAAAACGCATATTTTACTACCTATACTGCCAAACTAAAGTTAAAAAGAAGAGCTCGCACATCAAAAGCTGCAATCAGCTATGTATCTATGCGCCAGAGGAAGTGCAGCGTCGAAGCATCATCCGGTTTCATGACGAACAACGTACGGTCTTTATGATTGGGTCCCCTTTGCCCAAGCAGCAAATCATGAACTGCTCAGAGTTTCAGTGACGTTTTACCACCGACCAATCCAGAAAGGAGAGGCGGGACAACATTTAGCAAAGCAATCTATTCAACCGTTTTAAATGCGGCCAGACAAATGTTTTATGAGGGCTATTTTTTCTTTATGCACCTATAGGCATGTGCCAGCAAAATAGGAAATCTCCATATCTTTATATTACTGCTGCTAACTTTTGTTTGAACAAAGCTGCAAAACTTAAATCTGCTATCGTTAGCCACCTTTGCGCGATAGCCTAAACATGCCCAATTTTTGCGCGGCCCCAAACTGTACTCGGAAGAGTACGGAGTCCGAGTTAGCGTTTTTTCGATTTCCACGGGATCCGGAGAGGTAAGGAAGCTGCTGTAACTTTGTAAATACAACACAAGTCAAAATAAAACCATTAATGTCACAATGCATTGCTATTTTAACTCTATAAAATGTACATATTTGAACCTTGTTTATGTTTTAGATGCAGAATCTGGGTAGAAAACTGTCGCAGGGCAGATTTAGAGACCAAAACATCAGACCAGCTGAACAAGCATTACAGACTCTGCGCCAAACACTTTGATCCAGCAATGGTGACCAAAACGGTACCTGTTTGTCTTTAACTCATGATTGTCTTTAACATAGTTGTATATTTCAAGTTTTACCTTATGCTTTCTGTTTGAAGAGTCCATATAGAACGGTGCTGAAAGACTCGGCAATTCCCACAATATTCGATCTGACAAGCCACCTCAAGAATCCTAATACCATGAGACATCGCAAGCGGATCAAAGAATTGGTAAGAAAATGTTGTGTGTGTGTAAACTACTCACTTTTGAGTTTCTGCCTTTCAGTGTATTCTGTTTTATTTAATTTTAGACTGAGGAAGACATACGAAGAATTAAAGAAAGGCAATGTAAGTTTGAGTGGTCTATATTGTTAATACAGCTTAAGTTCACTAAGCTCAACCAGTCCTGTTTTCTCTACAGTGGCATCCTCTATTGATCAACTTGCAAAGAAAGAGGCAGTCGTTGAGGAAAGCAATGACGAGCCTCAGCTGTCTGCAGAAGAGAAGGAGTATCGGGACTTCCTCCGGTCTCTGTTTGAGATTGTGCTCCTGTTAGGGAAACACAGCATCCCTTTAGCCACTGACCAGGGATCACAGTCTGAACACAAGTCAAACTTCCAGGCTCTGCTCGATATTCGCATGAATGGTGGAGATGAGGTTCTACGCAAGCGTTTTCAAGCCACTGCAGTAAACGCTGAATACCTTTCTTTAACACAGCAGAACCAGCTTTTGGATGTCTGTGAAAATACAGTGAGAGAAGAAATCCTAATGGAGGTCAGAGAGAGCCGCTTTTTCTCCCTCGTAACAGGTGAACTGGTTGAATTCGCTGGGGAAAGCCACCTGCCTCTGTTTTTGCGATTTGTTAATCAGAGTAACGCCGTAAGAGAGGAATTTTTGGATTTCGTCTTATTCGAAGGCGATGAGGCTGCGATCGTGGAGAGGCTAGAGTCTCAGCTGACCGAGCGCTGGGGTCTAAGTATGGAGGACTGTCGCGGCCAGGCCCATAAAGCCTCAGGGTCCATATCCACAAAGATGAAGGCAGTCGCTGTGTTACTTATGATGAAGTATCCACTAGCTTTACACATGCACAGCTCCAGTACTGCGCTGAATATGCACTTGGCTCATAGTTTACCTTTTCCTAACGTTCAGATTCTTATGGAGACCCTGAAAAGTATTGATGCTCTTCTTAAGTTTCCCTTCACATTAGATGAACTCAATAAAGCCATCTCCAACTATTACCTGAAGAATGAGAAGACAACGGCTTTAATCCAGAACTGTGCCTCTGACTGGACAGCTCAGCACCATGTTTTTGATGTGCTTTTAGAAGTTCTGGCTCCACTTGTGCTCACTATTGACAACATCATGGACAACGCTGATGGAAAGTTTTCTGCAGATGTGATGGCCCATGCATATGCAGTCACTGAGACGTTGACGGACTTTGAGATTATTGTGACTATGGTCATCTTAAAGAACGTGCTCACATTCACCAGGGCCTTTGGCAGGAATCTCCAGGGAGAAACAATGGACGTGTTCAGTGCTGCTAACAGCCTTACTGCTGTCATGCATTCACTAAATGAGGTGAATGATAATATAGATGTGTACCATGAATTCTGGTATGAGGAGGCCCTGAATGTGGCAGGTCTTTTGGGTGTTCATGAAAAGCTTCCCAGACTGTTTGTTAGGAAGCAGCGTGAGTCTGATATGGGTGAAATCCCACCCGAGGCCTATTACAAAGAGTATGTGACAGTGCCTGTAATCTGCAGCATCATGCAGGAGGTGGAGGACATGTTCTCTGATAGTAACCTGAAGGCTCTAAAGTGCCTCTCTCTGGTACCAGGCATCATGGGGCAGATGAAGTTTAACACAATGGAGGAAAACTATGCAGACGTTTACCGCAGTGACCTGCCCAGCGCCGACACACTGACCGCTGAGCTGCACTGCTGGCGAATCAAATGGAAACACCGAGGTAAAGAGGTGCCTTTACCAAACACTATCCATGAAACCCTGCAGCTTCCTGATGTCAAATTCTTCCCCAATGTTAACACCTTCCTAAAGGTGCTGTCCACTCTACCAGTGCTGAAGTTGGTGGAGAATAATGATAATATGGCCATTGACCGTATGCAGGCCTATTTTAACAGCCTCCCCGCCTCTCAGTGGAACAAAAGCTTGGCAATGCTTAACGTAAATACTCATGTCAAATGTGACCTGGACGTGATGGTGGATAAATACTGCAGGCTGTACCCAGAAGATGAGCCTGGATCAGAGTCCGAAGGAGGAGCTGAAGAAGAGGCAACAAAATCATAAGATGCCTCAAACTTATATGACTGTTTATAGTCATATCCAATGTACAAGCTATCAAATTATATTGAAGCAAATAATCTTAACAACTAAAAACCATGAACAGTTGTGGTTATCTTTGTGACTTTGTGAAATTAATGTTATGTTATGTTTTGTTAAAAAAAAAAATTAAAACGTTCAGCCAGTGTTTTTACTTTTATGGGTTTCATTACTTCCATTGCTTAATTTGTGACAAGTGCGCTCAATAGAAAGTTTCCTTGTATTTTTGATGCTGTCCACAAGAGGGAGCACTCACACCTCTATTGGCAGCATCTGGACAATGCTGAAGAGCTGAAGAAAACTAGAAGTAAAGAAAAATTTTCTATTTCCTGCATATATATATAGTTATTGCTGTGACTGGTTTCTCATCGATAT
>JAVQJW010289773.1:0-11779 GCA_036025195.1 Hypseleotris klunzingeri
AATTATTATTATTTTTTTTTTACAAAAACTATTCAGTAGGAAATATTGGCAAGAAATTCAGAGTGTCGAGTGTTGAGGTTGGTTATCTACAAAAACACAAAGTTCCAGTTAATTAATTACAATTAGTATGCCCAAACTAGAATTGAATTGAACTTTAAAGTTTAAACTTTAAACCTGTTTGGCGAATCAGGCAATCAAAACTTTTTTAGAAACCAAATTGCTGACACAATATAAACCTTTCAAAAGTTCAGCTTGGCCTGGACTTTCAGACATTCCCTTTTGGTCTGAACCAGTCTTAGGTGTTGGTTCGGCAAAAAGTTCTGGGTCTCTCTATAGTTTGAGATTGCATACCTAACCCAGGTAGTGAAAACAGCCTCAGACATGAGTTGTTACAGTCATGACAATATTTGCAGACAATTCATCATTTCCTTTCTGAAGCCCATTCTGTCCAAACTTAAACTCCTGAGTCATGTGACCCTCTGCCAGACACATTAGTGTGATGGGTTGTGACACATATGTGCAGTGGTCCGCTCCACAGCTCTGACTGATGTGTGTGTGTGTGTGTGTGTGTATTGACCACACAGAGTTCATGATTTGTGCGGTTTGTCTTCAGAAATACTCTCTCAGGGCGGGGGGGTATTTCAGCTTCTATAACCGTTTGTCTGCTCCATTCAGGTCTGCAGCTGATAAGAGCCTGAATAATTCAAACGTCGGCACACAGTGTATTTTAGAGAAAATTTCATCATGACATGAATTTAGCAGGATTTGGGGTGTTTTTCATTTGAATGGAACCATTGTGGAAGAAACAAAATGATCTATAAATCTGTTAAAGCTTTTCCAATGTTCTCTAATTTGAAATGTATGTAATCTGTAGTAATGTGTGTTTGTGAGTGTATTAAACAACTAATAATTTAAATATGAAAGCAGCACACTAATTGGTATGTCTTTGTCTATACCTCATTTACATTTACCATACTCTGACCAGCCCTATTATGTATTATGTATTATGAATTTTCAATTAAATGTGTTGGGAAATTCTAGTTTGCATCCAGGTCTGGGCATAGATGTTAACCATTGCAAGACAGGACTAATGCTATTGCTAAGTAACACAATGCTATGGCCATCATAAATGTCTCTAAAACATAAAAATGGTTCATACTTTATATTATGATTTCAGCTTTTTATAATCTTGGCAGTATTTATCCAAAACTTTTTGCAAGATTCCTTCTGGCAAAATTATGACCATGCAACGTCTTTTTACTACTTCAATTTGTTGTTGTTTGCGGCATTGGTGCCATCTACATAAAGGCAGCCTGACTGAACTTATCACTCTGTGGTTAAAGATCTGTAGTTGTCAGCTTGAGCGGAGTACAGAAGTAGTATGTCGTCAGTCCGATGCCTACATTTGGCCGCGAGGCATAGAAGCGGAATACCATTGTTTCAAACCACTCTGCTTTATTCTCGTGGTCTATTCTGTATTCATTCTTTTCTGATGACGGACTTTGGTCTAAGGCAAACAAAAGCCTTTTAGCGCCAGTGCTGTTGGAGCTCTGAATTATTGAAAAAAGAACTCGGCTTTGTTTGTGCGGAGATAGAGATGGGGGAGACACTTGGGAACTGGGTCTCTTGGTTTTTCATGTAAATTCCTTCCTCTTTTGCCTCTGAGCCTGGATCACTGTGCGTCAGATTATAAGCACCGCGGATGGCTGCTGCTTGTATTTTTGGGTCCGGATTTAAAGGTCAATCTCATGCACAACAGTTAGCTTGTGTATTTGTATCCCCGGCAATTCAGAGCAACTATTTCTAATTTATAACTGTGGGACATGGCTGAGGCTAGAGAAAACGTTTCTGTAAGCCACTGTAGTGTATGACTGGATACTGTACATCTCAGAGAAGACATCAGAGGAATGCATAATGTTTGCTTTTGCATAAGACAGTTTTAACTGCAATTGTGGATGTCATGGAAACTGTATTTAAATGGTATGTGCCTTGGAAGTTGGAATTTTCAAGTTAGATTTATCAATTGGAACAGCAGCCAAATTGGGATTTGAATCGGAATTACTTATAGGAAAGTTGGACCAACCCATATAACTCAAATTTTTTCAAGATAATAAAAATGCATATAGCACTTTTCTAGATACCCAAAGACGCTTTACAATTGCATTACTGATTCACTCCTCAGTCACACGGGTGAAAAGATACTTGTGTTGCCACAGCCTGGGGCACACTGACTGACTGGCGTGGCTGACAGTCTGTGCCTACAACATTCATTGCAACCACATTCATGACATTCATTGGCAATGTGGGTTAAGTTTCTTGCCCAGGGACACAATGACAAAATGGGTACAAGCAGGGATTCAAACCAACTACCCTCTGGTTCCAGTCCGAACGCTTACCCACTGCGCCACAACTTGATTTGCAGTAACCTCCTAGATATTTTTATGGGGACTATTGAGAAGTTTTGTGTGCCTCTTTCTCAGTTATGTCTTTTGTTCCAACTTAAAAATGTAACTTTGATATTTTTTATGCTTAGGGGCGGTGTTACAAACTTTAAAACTACACCACTAGCCCTGTTTCAAATCATGTTAACGACAATTGTATTATAAATGAAATTGATCTCCTTGCCTTAAGTTAGCACAGCCCTTAACATGCTACACAAAAGCTCTTAGAAATTTTAGAAATAGGTTTTTTGATGAGAATCTGCATTACGTCTAACAATCAGACACTACAAAAGTCATCAGGAAACTTTATGGTGGCACTGTTTTAAGATTTTTATGATTTATGGCTATTAAGCTGTGAAAATATTAGCTCGTCTGATTAACAAAATTCCCTTTCTCTATGTCTTTCAGGTTATCTATGCACTGAATACAAAAAACGACGAACACGAAGCGGCCATTGCGACATTGAAAGAGGCCCATGAAGAAGAGGTGCAGCAGATCCTTTCAGAGACCAGAGAGAAGATCCTACAGGTCTGGACATATCATTTTTAACACACACATTATTTTAACACGTTTAGAAGTGTCCATCTAAAATGAACAGAGGCAGTAGGAGGAAGTAGCTGCCGGTCTGTGAACAGTAATTGTTTGGCTGCTTCCTGGAGGGAATCAATTGGAGTAGTTAACACACTATACATGATTTATATTGTTCTGATTTGTGGCTAGAAAATGTGTTGAGGGGATTTGGGGTGAGCTATTATGTGCATTAACTCACAGTGCAATTTATTAACATATAATTATGACTTTACAATACAATACAACAATGCAGAAGTTCTCAGTTGGTTTCGCTGTGGGACCCTGATTAAATTTATTGTAATTTTTTAGATTATTTAGATTATTCTTTTTTACCATAACCCGTTGTTAATTATATTTCAAAAATAGGTTTCATTATGTCCTTGATGAAGAATAGAAGCTTTATCATTTATTTAAGAATTTGATGGAAAGTATGAAATGTGCTTTTTCATTGGCAGTGGCGCAGACTTCAGCTTCTTCCTGGTAAAAACACAATCTATCAAATTTTATCCACAGTGTATGTACTGCACAAGACCCTCTACCCACACAGTTTTGTTGAATGACTTACTAGTTTTATTTCTTGAATACTTATTGCAAATGAACTGGAAGTGCAGAAATACTCTTTATTGTCATGGCAATTTAAATCAAAATGTCAGTGTTAAAATTAGCCTGGACCACGCTATGGGTAAAACTCATACTGTACCCTGCTTTAGATTTAAGCCTTTAATAATTCCTTCTGATTAAGCACGTTTATAAGACATATATTGAGCTTTAGAAGTATTGTTCACAGTACAGCATATAGTTAATCATCTGAATCCCTCTTTAAGGTGTTGACTGAACTAGATCATATCTGAGGAGCCGGTTGCTATGACAACACGCCTGTTCCACCGGAGAGTTAATGAGTTGTAACTTATCGAAATTGAATTCATATCAATTATTAATCCTTTATATTTGGCATGTCATCTCTCAAACAAGACCATTACAGGTCGCCATGGCAACAGGGCAAGCGCAACGAAGCAGCTACTGTACAAGACCATTTAAAGCTTGAAAGCCAAGTACTAGTCTATGTCTAATCTATCACATTTAGCCTAAGGAATTAATTAAACGGAAAGTATTATTATAAATCAACTTATAATGTTTGGATAGGTATTTTTTTTAAGTTTCCAAGGATTACATTATCGTTTTTTTTACCCCATGTTTTAAAGGTTGCTTTGCCAGATGTTTACAGTATGGCCAAATAGTAACTCACTCCACAACGGTGTGTTTCAGTACAAGAGTAAGATCAGTGATGAGATGGACCTGAAGCGGAGGATCCAGTCGTTGGAGGAGTCCATGGAGCTTCATGACAGGATGAAGAGACAGGCCTTAGCAGAGTTTGAGAGTTACAGACAAAGAGTGGAGGACATGCAGCACTGCACCGAGGCACAGGTAACATACAGCATACAGGCAAGGGTATTATATCTCTCTGCCACTTTGTTCCACGCATATACTGGATGTTCCTGCTACTTCACTTTTTTTTCCATTGGCTTTAACTTAAGTATCAATCAGATAATTTGTTCTGTCCTTATTTATAATGACTGCACGAATCAAGAAAGTTATGTTATTACCAGTTTTTTCTTACAGTCTTATTTTTCAAAGCTCACAAAGTACAAGAATTCTCTCTTTTTTTATTATTATTATTTCGCCAGGTTAGTCCCAGAGAAACAGGATCTCTTTTACAATGGAGACCTGACTAAGGCAGACAGGGCAACAGCACAAATTACAGCAATGAGAATGAATGTACTTGAAACTGTAATCTGACTGAATATTTTCTATGAGGAAGAAACGCATTGTAGCATATTGTAAACTGCATATTTAGTCTTTCAATAACTCTGAAACTTGAAATATTCTAAATAAGTTATAAAACTGGGTTATAGAAAAGTAGAATTTTTCAAACATTAGCTTGTAATGTAAGGCTTCAGATAGTTTTAAAGTTAGTGGAACAAATCAACTTGCCTTGTCTAGTTTTGGCATGAGATACAAGCACTTGTGATGTATAGCATTTGTCAATAATACAATATATAACTCATTTGCAACCTATTGTGCACCCATATTGGAAAAATATTGGCTAAGGTCCTGTGCTGGCATGAAGTGACCAGGTCTAATATACGTCAGCTTGTGTCTCTCTCTCTCCACTTATTGTGCCCTGTGTAGAAGCCCCGGACTTAAGTTTATCGATCCAACTTTTAGATATAAATAAGACCCAAGTGGCTGTAGCTCTCTGTGTCAGCATCTCCAAGTCTAGGCAGGCCCACTCTTACTCTGCTTTGACAATGATACACGGGCCAAGGAATCCACCACTCAAGTGAACCTTATGAACTCAGGGTGAACTCTGGTAATGGGAAAATCCTTCACTGTCTCTAAAATTCAATTAACTCGCCAGCACATGTACAAATTGATGTCCATTTTGAATACAATTAATATGCAGAGCTATGAAGGAAGAACTAGCCCTTTTGAAACTATGCCTTTGAAGCTATGGGGTGGGTCTACCAAAAACAGTTGAACATTGCAAATGAATGAAAAATATATGCATGCTGTGTCTTCCACCAGACTCTAATGATAAAAACAGTCATTTTACCCAGAAGAGTATAAGTTGTTAATCCATTGCCAGTGTTTGTATTAAGTTGGATAGTGGAAAAACGCATATTGAAGGCCTCTTTAATCCGTTGTAATCCCTCAGCATGCTTTCTATAGGAGAAGCACTTGGAAGCTAGCACTTATACAGTGTACAATCTAGTGTATAATATGGAGCTTTAAATATTTCTCCTGCAATTCTTTCCTCAATTATCAGCGGGCTGCAAGTTTGACATTCACAGCATTAAAATTTGCATTATTATAAAATTATAAAATCCAAGTATTAAAATGTTCTAATTAGGGCCCTGAATATTAGCTAAAGACACATAAAATGAGACTTGATGAAAACTTTGCTTTAGATCAATTTTCATAGCAATAATGTCATTATTGTGTCAGAAAAAATAAATAATTGACTGACATACAATAAACTAATTGTGTCTCAGAATAAGACATCATTTTGAGTAGTACGGGTTGGAGTGTGCAATATGACAAAAAACTGTGTCAAATTAAATTCAAATCTGCATATCTGACCATCCACAGTTATGCCTCACTCTCACTAAAATAGTCCTACGTAGTCTTATACTGTAGCTCCTAGTGCCTGTAGGGAGAAGCACATTTTCCTCCAGGCTTACTTTTTAAAGCACAGCGTGTATATGTTTTTTTTCTAACTTCCTATTCATTCTTTGCCCTCCAGCACACTCAGAGGGTGGTGTCCATGGGGCGCGAGGTGGAGGAGATGCGGCGGTCGTTTGAAGATAAGCTGCGCTCCTTCGGTTCGGCTCAGTCCCAGTTCGAGCAGGAGAAGAAGAGTGCGCTGGAGGAACTGAAGGGAGAACACCGACAGGAGATCCAGGAGTTACTGCGCAGTCACCAGAGTCAGAACGCCAACTACAGCAAAGACCAGGAGAAACTGGTCCAGCTCCATAAAGCAGAGGTAACTCACAGGAGAAGTAGAACGGCTTAAATGACAGTCTGACTGCACACAAGGGCAAGGGAAAGTAGGACAGGGACTAAATGCAAAGTGTGCAATTTTTCTTATGAGGACAGCTGTACTTTCTAATGTCATATTGTAATAGGCAGAGGTGTGAACTTGAAAGTCGTAACTTGGAGTCGAGTCAAACTCGAATCACAAATTTGACGACAACGAAAAATGAGCTTGTGACTCGACTTGGACTTGAAAGCCAATAACTCGGGACTTAGACTTGACTTGAGCCCTATGTTTTCATTCTATAAAATATTGGTATTGGTATTTAACGTATTTAACGTAACAAAGTGAAAGACTTTAAATGACTTGAAACTCAAAGTATAGGACAAGTGACTTGACTCAAACTTTGGAGCCATTGACTTGCGATTTGACTTGAACTTGATGTCAAAGATTTACTTGTTACTTGCCAAACATGACTGTGTCCCACTTCTGGAATTTATGTATGCAAAATGATAGAAGTCTGCAGATTTCCTAAAATAAGGAATATGTAAAGAAAAAAATGCTTAGAATTGACTATCTGACCTTGCTCTATAACGTAAAGTACTTCATCTGTCATCATTATTTTCTCAAGTCCTTCCCTTGACCTTACAATAACATAAACTGATTGGATGTTGCTGTAGAGTCCAGGGGAGCCATTAAAGTAAAATTCAACTGCTATTGGTCAAGCATTATTTAAAACGTTTAACAATTTCTTATCTTGAGAAACCTCCAGACTTTGTTATAAAATGTCATTGAGGCTATAATCGTAATCACATTCACTATACTAGAAGCTTTGGCCAGTTACATGCTCAGATAAGCAAATATGGGACATCTCCATTAGCTGTTACTAATATACTGAATACTGAAGGTTATGTCTGCTAATGACACAGAATAAATGTATTTCATGGCTGCTATGAAAAAAAAAACACAAAGTGAAGCATGAAAATGGGCAATGCATAAAAGTTTTACTTTTTGCTGCAGGTGGATTCTTTGGCGGAGCGAGTGGAGGAGCTCAAACAGGACAAGAAGAGGCTGGTGGAGGAGTACGAGGCAAAACTCAGCAAGGTATCGGACACTTTTTATGTGGTCACTTTACATCAATATTTGCACAATAATAATTCTGCCTGCAATTGCCATATTTTACATAGCTTAACTACAATGTATCTACCTCATTAAGTACAATGTAAGAGATTGTGTAACAATCTGTGTTACATGTAATAGCATGTAACAACATTAAGTACAATGTAGTTACATGTTTTTGCAATCTCTTACACAGTGCATTACGTTGTAATGAGGTAGATACAATGCGATTAAGGGCTATGTAAAATTAAGTGTTAACTTGTCCAAAACTGTATCCCATTAACACATAAAACAAACTGTACTATATGGCCAAAACACAAATTAAATAAAAACATAATAAATAAATAAACAGCAAAATCTTTTCTTCAATAATTTCTAATGTAAAGTCTTACACATAGTAGCATCAAAAAGTGTCTGATTTCTTACAGAATTGTCCAAAATGATGATGGAAGGCTCACTAAATCTTCCTGGATGAGTCACAGTTAAAACAATTACATGGTTTGGCTGCAGTCTCTGCCCTTGCTCAAAGTAAAGGTGCTGATGTGCAGATTGTTTCACTGCAATAAACGGGAAAATGGTAAAAAGGCTCAGTTTTAGTACCGCATTGAAACGCCATAAATTTCAATAAAAGCATAGTTAATGATATTGAACCCTGTCGGCCACTTTGTCTTCAGCTTTCACTGTCTTGAAATGCCCTGCTTGACAGTGCATTGCTGAGGCTGTTAACACTAGTATAAAAGCGTCTAGATACAATTTAATGGAAGAATAGGCAGCTGTAGTTGTTGTCTGGATGGTGACACAGTGACACAGTGGTTTTGCACCTCAGATCAAGATTGGTCCCGGGTTCAATTCCAATGGTGTAAGGGGTCTTATGGAGGTTTATGTTCTCCCTGTGTCTGGGTGGGTTTTATTTGTATAGTACTTTTACCCAAGCAATCCAATAACAGAGGTGGGACCAAGTTATTATTTTGCAAGTTGCAAATAAGTCTTAAGTCTTTTTCTCAAGTAGTGTATGTGTCAAGTCCCAACTCATTAGCCACAAATTCTCGAGTAAATGGCTCCCAAGTCCCAAAGTCCTTAGCTCTGAGTTTCGAGTCATTTCAAGTTCTTTTGAAATCCAACAGATAATACAAGTATACCCTACCTACTTGTCTGATTGAATATAGGATATGGTGATAAATGATTGTATCGTGATATGAAGTTATGACAATCTGCTAGTCTGGGAAGACTGTTAAATCATGCTGCAGTGCATTTCTTTTTGTGCTCTCTTCTTCATTGTCATTTTACAGTAACAATACAGTATTGATATTAATTAAAATATAAAATAATCAGTTTTAATTATAACAATGATGGTTATATAAAATTTGTAGTTAAAATGTTTTATAAAGACAAGAGATAGTTGTAGTCTTCTGTGTGAGACAAAAAATACCAAGTCCACTAAAATTGTGATAAAATCGAAATTGCGATCCTGGCTTAATAACATTGCGATTATATTGACCATATCTCCCTTCCTGTCCATCACTAGGCACAAGCTTTTTATGAACGTGAACTCGAAGCCATGAAGAGGACCCAGCAGCTAACCGCGGACAACCTGTTGGCATGGAAACGCACAGAGGCTGAGCTGCGACGGGAATTTCAAACCCAGGAAGCAGCTTTGCAGAAAACACTGGGAAAACTGCGGTCGGAATTGGCCAGGGTCACGGACGAGGCCAGGGAAAACCGCGACAAGTCCCACAAACTTCAATCATCCCTCAACTCAGCGGAGAGCACTATCAAGGTAAGGGCCGGGGAGTGGCTTGTAAAATCATATTTGTGAATTTAATAGATTTGTATTTATGAGAAGGCCATTTCAGCTGGAGATTTTATAACCAGTCTTAAAAATCTGCCATCTGTACAAAACAATAACTAAGGTAGCAATGTCTGTGGCTTGTCCTTGTGTTCTGCCGTGTTTGCTTGTAGTAGATCATCAACAAAAGGCCACATAGATTTTACAACTCAATATCTGCAGTCCTGCACTGTAACTTGTATTGAAGTTTTTATGTTAAAATGTAGAATAGTGTTGGATATCATTAACTTATCATTAACCCTAAGACTAAGTTAACTGTAGATTACATTGGTTGCAATATACTTAATAAACAGAACATATTAAAGGCTGTGATTGCGTTATTTAATGAAAGTAATGTATTCTGCTTCTTAACTACAGCTAAAGCAGTGCAGTACATAAATGCTTACAAGCGTCACACCTGCGTTTTTATGATTATCATCAGTAATATGAATCCTCAGCCAGTATCTGTGACAAAGGTTGAATAATGATATAATGTTTACAATCATAGAGTTTATGAATCAGAATGTAATGTTAGACACATACATGCAGCTGTACAATATCAGGTCGTCTGTGTCAGGGACATGGTGATAATTATGTAACTGTTGTATCTCTGAGGTTGTTGACAGCATTGCACCTGTGAGAGGATGCTTTCTATTATTCAGCCCTAGAGTTACACAATAGCCCTTTTGTGTTTAAATGATAAAAATAATACTCAGTGCTTTTTACATTACACTGCTTATTTGTTGGAAATATAGATAGTAATGCCCTGAAAATGTTGAAAAAAAGAATGAAAGAATATGTTTTGTCTTCCATTTATTTAGTGCTTTTAATAATACCCAAAACACTTCCAATATCATTTCCTTATTCAGTTGCTTCTCTGTTATGCATTTGTGTGGTGGGCTAGCTTTGGCCACACCAATTATACAACTACATTCAAATATAGGCAATGTGGATTGTCCTATCACTAAGCCACTGGCAGCCCAAGATTACCCTGGTGACTTCTTCAATACATTTTAAATAAACTATTCAATTGAGCTATACAATTTCTTTATACCAAAAAAATATCTCTTAAATTTTTCATTTTGTATAGCATAGCAACAAGTCACACCTACACAATGTTACAAATCATTCTAACACATGCTTGATTTCCGCTCGATAACGTTCCCCTCAAAAATGCTGACAAATCTCTGATCCTTTCCTCCCCCTGTCTGTCTGCAACACACTTTTTAATTTGCCTGAAGACAAAAATAACTCTCCCCATGTTGTACAAAGTCGACTTCTCCTTCCCAAAAAAATGCTCATCATTAACTTGAGAAAAGTCTTTGGAAGCGTCTTCACAGGATTATTTCCACCATGGCAGAATATAAAGTTGACATGTGCTCCGGGGGGGACTGGTAAAGTAGGTCTTCTTTTGTTGTTGGGATTTGCTCAGAAGGTTGTGAAATTACAGTTGATTGTAGTTTTTTTTTTTCTGCTGTTGACGATCAAGGTCAGCTATGCCTGCAGTTAATCATTTCGTTAGTTATCGGAGCAATTAGCTGTAACCCAGATAACGAAGTGACAGGATTTCACTTGACAGCTCTCTCTGAAGATTTTCAACATGGCGTCAGGGTAAATAAAGTTATATTAGAAGACAAACTCAATCCTTGGCTGCTTTGGTCGTTGGCTCATTACAAATCTCACAAAATGCTAAAATGGCAATATCAGAATAATCTCTTAATAAGGCCTACAGTCTTTGAACATATCTTTTAATCCCCCGACTCCCGTTGTGAGTTCACTGTGGAGGAGAAAGAGATTTGAGTTTAACTGTTGCAAGCTCAAAGCAGACTATTTTAATCTGTGGGTTTCGTCCTGATTATTAGCACTTTGGCAACATTAGCAACATTTCCATTGTGTTTATAGCATGAGATTGAAATTTTAAAAAATCAGTTCCAACACTCATGTTCCAACACTAATAAGCCTACTTCTGATATACCCTTAAAGTTGTGTGAAGTTGATCTAATATACTTAGATAGTCTATGGTTAAAGTTTGGAACCAAAAAAAGTCTGGGACCAAATTGTCAAAATGCACTTTCTTATATTGTCAGTTTTGCAGTGATATGTACTGTATGCTGGTCTTTGCTAATGTTCTCTACCCATTCATGACACCACACGCTGTCAGATGTTTGGTAGTTTTCTTACATACTGACAATGTGATACAGCCTTATTTACTCAGTTTATTTGTTGCTAGTATTGGTCTAAATCGCTGCCCCTAATGAATTTCTGTTTTTGTGTGCCAATGTTGAGACC